>DWQX01000695.1:0-37487 GCA_018245475.1 Pharmacophagus antenor
TGTGTGAATAATTTTAATATTTTTGATATAGATAAAAATTGTATTTAATTATTTAAAGCTAATGTTACCATAAGCTTTAAACGAAACATAAGTGTTAAATAAATATTACAGTCTACCTCGTGACCACCGATGCGACTCATTCGAAAACGTCGAGGAATATTAGGCATCGAACATAGTCAATATTTACGCGATATAGACTCGAAGACATTAAAATTATAATAATTACTTATTTAACACTAGTTTGCTCGACATTAAAGAGTGAAATAATATGCGTTACGATAATGGGCAACATAACTATAACTTCCATTAACAGAAACAAAGAGACATGCAAGAGTCAACGCTTAATAAATTCATTCATGTATAGGCATTATGTTTTAAATAATCGTGTCACCAAATAATTGCGCAAGTTTGACCACCACGCTACGTGTACCATACATGGTACACACAGACGTTTTCCTTTAAAGCGCCGAAAACAATCAATTAATGACAAATTTGATCTTATAAAATATATTTCACCAGTACCAAAACAATATACCAATATTTGAAGAAAACTTCGGTTGGCCTGTTCGACAAGTTGGGCAAAAACCGCTTGACAGGGAACGTGTTAATATGTCCGAAAAGAATCTGAGCCCCGATTTCGTTTACATTTGACGGTGTGCAGCGCGGAGCGGACGGCGAGCGCGGTGGCCGGCGCGGACGCGGCGCGCTCCACGGGCACCGCGCCCGCGTACCGCACGTCGCCCTGCGCGCCGCCTTCCCGCGCCTCTCGCCACCAACCCTCCCCTTCGCACTCCGCCAACGCCCACTCCTCGCATAGCTCTGCAAAGATAAAAATTAAATCAATCAAAATTCATCTGTTAACGGTGGAATTTCTATTTAACATAACACAGAGGTGCAGAATTGAAAGCAAGCAATTACAAGTTTACACGTTGAATACAGTGTGTAGAATCGATATATAAATACTACTACGAAACATGTACAATTTCGACATTCATGTCGATGGTATTTTTTTTACTTTATACCGTTTTACTTTATAGCCAATTATTTGTATGTCTTACAAAGAGCATAAATTGTGTTTATATAGAGAGTAACCTTCGAAAACGTTATATTTGAATAATAACAACAATGCATCTAAAAAAATTATATCTTCTTCGCCATTACGCGATGCCGCGCGAAATATTTTAGCGAGCGAGAGTCACCGCTTCGGCTGAAAGGGTTAAGCTCTTAACTAACTTCCAAATGCACAAACCTAAAAAAGAGCGAATGAAATCACATTCGTAGGAAAATTCATAAACTATGCACACCAAAGTGTGATAAGTTCAAGCTTCTTTATGTGTACACTAATGATTTAATTACGTGTCAAAACATTCAACTGTAATGATACATTGAAAACTTTCTTTCTAATCTTTACATCTGTTACATTTCAACGCAGAATTTTTGATTCGATGTCAGTTTCACCGCATAACTGCGGCTGGGAGTATTGGAACCCACCTAACTACTACTATCACATTGTCAATTTGCGCCATAACAGCATTGTTATTTTCCAGCAGTAATACATACGAGCCAGGGTATCCTGGGTGAGCACGCTCGACCCCCTTGTCACTTAACATGATTTGAAATTGTGGCTGAATGTTAAGCGACAATATAGCTTGCTTGCCACAATTGAAGAAAATCCATGTTTTAACTGCACACCACCCGTTCAACGGTAGTCGATTATTTATTGCATTGATAGCCCGTTATCTAGGCCAGACGGGAGCGATAGCGCAACTCGGTCAGGGGTCAGATAATTAGGCGCAATAAGGCGAGAGAGACAACACCGATTACAACCAGTTCACGCGAAGTGTTCGTAACTCTCCATAAATATCGAAACACGACGAGAATGAAACAAATAATCAATGAAACAAAAATTAATTAGTTATTTTTTAATTTATTTAATCGCAATATTACAACTGAAATACAATCACAACGCATGGCAAGCCCGACGTCGGGCTGTCGAACCCGTAACATTTCCTGAGAATGCCACGTGTAAAGGCGAAACGCATTATGATTGTATTTTAGTCATAGTATTTGCGATTAAATAAAGCGGAAATTACCAAATAAATATTTGTTTTATTTATTAATGAAGTTTCTAAAAGTGGGGCTTTGACTAATTAATTATAAGACAAATAATATTTAACTGCGATCTAATGGAAACGAGTGCAAACTCCTTAAAGAAAGAGATAGACACGAATAAGTACTTTTTTATATGCACTTTGACTTTTATTGCATACATCTTCTGCCTAACAATCAAATCATCTATCACCGAAGTTAGCTGTTAGAAAACTCATTTTGAGTTAATCTAGCCCTATATATTACTTTTGTTTTTAATAGTTTCTACATCGTCTTGCGTGAACAATTAAAGGAAATACTATTCCAAGCTGATCTATTCAAACCTCACGGTAGACTAAAAAATGAAATTTCAAATTGAACTACTTAATATACCTTTCTACATGTCCAATGAAGAGCTTAAATCTGTATTTTTTTAATTAATTCATTAACCGAACCGTTAGTGAAATAAAAGATAATAATATTTAAATAAATGGAAAAAAATGCGCGAAACTTCCAATGCTATTTTGGTGTCTCGACTAATAATCATTTTTTTTTTATTTTCATTTGCTTGAACACGCATTACTTAATCCATGCGAGATATCTAAAGTCATCGAATCTGTAGAGGTTAAAAAGCTTTGAATTTAAAACAAATAATTTTTAATATTACGTGAATATTTAATTACTTTATATTTTTTATTTATTCCAAAAATAAATTACTTCTGTCTTGAAACGTAATTATCTGCTAGTCGTATAGAAGTCATCCACTCCCGTCATATAAAGTTCATTCAACGAATAAACGCGTGCGTATTGTATTGAATAATTTATATCTTTGTTTGCATAATCATTAATGTGTCAATAGTTCAAATCTGTTATTAATAACAATGTTCATAAACGTCGGAACAGTTTGCTGAACTTATGAACAAGTGCATTTTGCGTAATTCTTCCATTAAAATCTACACTCAGAGTGTTATAGCTGTCTATAGACTATAATTAATACAATAGTTAAGTCCACCAAACATCCTACTTTACTATTATATGTTCGAAGTCACAAGGATTACGGAGTAATGCGTCCATGTTGGGCAAGTCGCGTAAGGAGGTCTCGTTCAGCAACCAAAATTTAATTTAGCATAATTATTTTCTCATTCTGATATATTTCTTTATAATGTACATAGATGTGACGTATATACATTTTTTTAATTTTTAAGCTACAAATTCTTATATTCTTCCAAGCAAAAAATAAATTAGGAGAAGGCATAAAAGTGGAGGACTCAGTTGTAGCCAGGGTCAAACATAAAAATAACAATATAAAAGAGAGTCAAATTAAGAATATTGTTTCTGTCCGTGGCTAAATATCTAATGTCATTCTTATGTCCCAGAAATTAAAAGATTCCAATTTTTATTTAAGCCGCATGTTAGACTACTGCCATTATTACAAAAGTTTTTTTTTTCAAAATGAGCAAGTAGATTAGGTAATGATAATAGATAGCCATTCTCTACAGAGAGCCGGAACACGTAGCAACATTGCCGACCCTCAAGATTAGAAATATTATAAAAAATCACCCACCGCCTGCACTATCTCTATATATCTCGCGATACATTTTCTTTCATCAAGCTAGATTTATTGCTCGTAAAAAGTCACAAGTCTGGACGTCGACGGTTCTAAGAACAAAATTAATTATTGATCACGAAGCACGAAACACATAGCGTTTGGAAATCGTTTTTGTTGCACACCCGGTGTGCAGGCTTTTAAAATTAACAATACGCTGTTCTAGAATGTGTCGTTACATAATCAATCTATCCAACAAAGAGGAACTTTTTATACTCTTTGTTTTTTTTTTACCTCGTCCACGTATAACTTTTAAGAAGCGGTTCTACTTCGAAATAGTTTCTTTCACCCAGTTACTAAGATTTCATAAAAGGTTGTCAAATCCTCTAAAGACGGAAATAATACAAAATTATTAAGTTTGCTGCGGTTTTTGTTATATTATTGTATAATAAACAATTTTTGTTAGTTTGTTCAAAAGTTTAAAAACTAATTAATAAGACTATTATTGAACGTTTCAAAATAATTCGAAGTTAAGGACAAACTATAAACTACGATTTTTGAAAAACTAAAAAGAAGAAAATAAACATTCACCATTTGGTGAGTCTTCGTAAGTGTCGCAAAAACATCGCGCAATTTATTATGGATAATAGAAATGTTTACAGTACAATTGTTTAGCTTTCTTTTATCGGGTTTGGGCCAACACTTCGCCTGAATTTCACCTGATGATTAGTGACAATGAGCCCTTAGATGGTGAAGCGTGTTCGCCCCGAATACACCGTGCTCTCCCATGTATGACATATATGACTACATGTGAGAGCCAGATGTATTATAAGGAAAACAGAAATGCTGCTGTGGCGGCAGATTGACTTTGAGGGCGGTAGCTATCCAAGCGGGTTCGAAGAAACTATACCACCAACCAGACTCCACCACGCCTGTAGCAATCGGCAATCGGGTAAACTACCACGCCACGGAGGCAATCGAATATTATTAAGTTATATTTAATTTGTCGTTTCACTATCCGAAAACTAGATTACTGGAGTTTATCTCTGGGTAATGATCCCATGATTTATTACTCAATAACATATTCCGCCGCGAATTCTGTACTTCGGACCAAAATTGTATATAAGTTATCATCAAGGCCGTCCCCATTACCGTCATTGGTCTAGAAAACAACTTGATATAATTGCAAATATAACAAAACAAAAATATTATTCATTTCAATTATTGTTTTCCATAGTTATATAAGCGTATTCCCAGCTATGTACGACGATCAAAAGGAGGCCGCGTGTGTGAAAAATTAAATCGCATTCCGTGAGGTGTAAACGGGGGAAAAACTGTAACGGATCTTATTATATAACAAATTTCATGGCGATTACTGGTAATTTAGACACCATCCTTTTTTATGTACAAAGAAAATATGCTAGCACGACAACCTCGATCGATTTGAGCTCTTTATCAGTAATGGGTTATCACTTTTCTTCAATATCACATGATGTTAGGTGATAATGAGGAAGTTAGAGGTGAAAAATGCGTGCTTGGCCAGAATACTTCGACTCTCTTTATATATTGATTATCTGCTATCACTTGATCTCAATTAAATCTGATGTTAAGTGACAATGAGGCTGTAGAACGTGAGCGTGCTCGTCCCTTAAATACTCTGACTTTCATGTATATCTGTTGGAACACAGCAATGATGTACCGTTAGGTAGGAGATTGACACTTAGTTTGACTAAAAGCCAAAGGGGTTCGGAGAAACACCACCAACCAAATTCCAATACTGGCAATCAGACCAGGTGTCTGCTTGTTACCAGTGTTCAGCCACTGCGGCAGTAAAAAGTGTTGATATATAGACTATCAATAACTTATCCGGTTGCATTTTTTTTTCTAGACAAGTTTAAAAGCAACATTACTCGCGTACCCTATAACGGTACCGCATATAGGTCAAACATTCCGTTACTACCGCGTACAATTCTAATTTATCATTCCATAGTTCCTGCTATGCGGCAAAGTGTTGCCCTCTTTCGTTAAATGAAATGGTAACTTTTTTTTTTCGCTCTGGCCTATCCGCCATTTACGTCTCAGTCGAGAGATCCCAATACCAACGTAATTGGAGAGAAAACCGCATTTACGCGCTTACGGTGCGGCACTACGAGCTTGACCGCCTCCCAACATGGAATTTTTAATGGAGTCTTAGAAAAGCTCTAGCGCCTAGGTTTTTTGTAAAATAATTAGTATACGTAAAATTATACGATGAAATACTTTTTGCTTCATATTTTCGATATAAGCGTGAAGTAAGTTATAATGTCTTTTTTAACAATTCATCATATTGCGTCATAGTACGTCAGATTACTACAGTATTTTAGTAGCAACGCCGCCTTCCAAAGTAGAATACGGTGAGATTACCTGGACAGCTGAAATGGATGTTACAGTAGTAACCGATCACTACTGCTTATGAATTCAGAGTTGTAAACTTTCATATTGCATGGTTAAAAAACTAATATCTATTTTTTAATTTCGATATTCTGAAATTATTCTACATTATTTCCGCCCTTTTTTTTACTTCAAATTACTAAAAAATGTAATTATTGATATCTGAATAATTAGGTCATTAAACATGGAGACAACAAAAATATATGTTTAATTTCAATTTTACAAGGCTATAATTTGACTTGCTTAGTAAACTGAATTTTTCATACCCGCTTGGCTAGCTGCCACTCTTAATGCCAATCTGCCGCCATAACAGCATTGCTGCGTTACATACTGTCCATACATGTGAGAGACAGATATATTCTGGGCGAACACGCTTCACCATCTACGGCCTAATTGTCACTTAATATCAGGTGAAATGGAGGCTAAGTGTTAGCCTATGATGTATAAAAAAATTAGATACTGTTATTTCCCAATAACAGAATCCTATCTAGAAAACATGCTCTACTTACGCACTAACTTTAGGAAATCTTATACGTAATGCTTTGTAAATCTTTCAGTAAATAGCAAATCATATTAACGACAAGACCCTTAAACTATTATTGACTGTTTAACGTCAATTGTACCTCTACTTTTTTTAACAAATTGTAGATATCGTTTTGCGTTTTTTATATGATTTAGTGTAATAAATTAGTCAACTTTTGTTGGTGGTCAAATAAGAGAGCAGACCCACATGATGGTAAGTGATCACTGCCGTTTGTGGTCAACCGCAACATCTAATAAACTGTAACAACGTTGTCGGCATTTTAAATAGGAGTAAACTGTTTGTTGATTCAGAATATCAGAAGTATCTAATCACACGAAATTGCAGTCTTAAATAACAGATTCTTTTGAAAAGAAACGATTGATAAAAATGTGTATGCATTTAATAAAACTAAATTTCACGGATTTTCGTGCTCTTATTTTAAGTAATTAAATTAAATATTTACAATAAACGCGATAAAATACGTAAAATATTTTTTTATTCAATCTAATATTAGTGTAAGCATAAAAATCAATAAACATTAAACTATGTTAATTAACAAAGTACCTAATAAGAAATACAAGTTATATAATAATAACTTATTTCAAAATATCGAAATATTTATCAGATCACAGTCAAATAATTAAAAAATAATTTTCTCCATTAATAACTACTTGGAATTTATCATAAAAATTAATACTGTAAACAAAAATTATTTAATCTTGAATGAATGAAACAAAAATATTAGATTATTTACATCACAGAGATATATCGATTAGTTTTAATTTAACAAAAAATATTATAAGATACTGTAAATATATATAGAAAACTAAAAAAACATTGAATTCTTTTAATAATACCTAATCATTTTAAAATTGTTTTCATTTTTTACACTTTATTTTAAAATGTTTTCACAGAAAAAAACATAAACAAAACGTAATTTATATCATTAAAAAAATCATATTTTCCATCGCTTAAAATTTTTTATGTTGCTATAAGGTAAAAAGTTGACAAGTTCTTATTTAATATAATAAAAATTCATAACTTACTTTTATGTTTTGAGTGTGTTTTCCACATTTTTCTTAGAAGCGTAGTCATTGTTTACTTCTGCAGTATCTTTCTGTATTTAAAAAAAAAACTAATTTCCCGCGCAATATCCGGATGATTGCAACGAAACGCGCGCCACCTCGCACAACCCTTTACGATGTGAGGTCGCAATGGGTCTGATACTATTATTTAAGTGTGTAAACTACTTCGTTATTTCTCCGACGCACTTTGTTTACATGCGCAATATCTATATGTGTATTTCTTTTCAAGAAACTATTCACTTCGTTGCTTTATATAAATAAACGTAAGAACAAAGAGTTTTTATATTATCAAAAGAGAGAAGATTCTAAGCTCGATTTGTATATTTTGTGACAGATCTAGTTTTAATGTTTCTATTTTGTTGAAATGAGTCTACCGCCAGTTGGTTCTTTAAAAAATAAAAAAATACTTACGGCAAAAAAATAGGTACCTTGATTCAACCTCTCAATAACTTCTATTCATATATTATATAAATCTCAGTTTATTTCATGGTCGGGTTAATTTTCGTTAAAAATTTATTGTTAATTGTTAAGAATATTTTATTCAAAAAGATGACAACATTACTAAAATTTCCGTGAGAAATTTTTTGGTGTCGACTGTCTACTGATTTCAAACCTCGACTTCTGATTCAAATGCAGTATTCGAAATCATTATTAGGCTGGAAGCGCTATGATTGTAATCATTTCCTATGAAGAACATAACAATAAAAAAATAACAAGATTAGTATATGTATAGGTAGTATACGAACAATAAAAACAACCGCGATTCGATAAACATTTTCTTAAGAGCCGGAAATCCTGACATTCCGAATCAATTAAAAATTATAATTAATTACACAACCTATTTAACCATTATATCTCTTCTTATTAAAAATATAATATAATATTTCTTCTACTTATTAAAAATATAATATAATATTCGTTAGGATATATTCTTTAGAAATTAAGATTATTTATTGATTCAAACGTTACTTTTCGGGAACTCCGTGACTATAAAGAGTGCTGGGTATGGTGAAGCTCGTTCAGATAGTGTTTTAAGTCGTAGTATTTACGATAGAACAGAGCGCAAAATTGGCGGGTTGATTTAAATTTATTGAATTATATGAAAAATTGTAATCTTAATATAGCAATTAATAATAATGTTATTTCATAATAATTACATATTCGTTGTGATAACCAATTGGTTTTAAATGTTATGATGCTAAGACTTTGTAGCAAACAAAAAATACTTTTGCATCTATCCAAACCTAAAAAATGAAAAAAAACGCTAGCTCTTAAGTAACACGCAATGCATTGAAAAACTGACTTCTTGATTCTGATGTAAACGACGGCTCCGTTCGATCATACCTGACGCAATAATGCAGCTTTTACTCTCAGTCCGTCGACTTATGGTCCCCAGACACCACGTAGTGGTTTTTGCCGCCAAATAATTATATTTATTAAGAGAGCTGTATCAGAGAATAATAAATATCGATAAAAATACATATCAGAAAGTTGTAGCTAAATATGTTTATGCACTTTGATAAATAATATCAGCGTTTTTTTTCAACTGTTCTTGTATATTTTATCACAATGTATTGATACTAAACCCTTGCTGTTGTAGAATTAAAATCTAATAATTTGCACGTCTACAGAAACCATATTCAAGGCAATAACTGTCTAAGCCAGTGTTTCCCAACCTATTCCCCTATATCCCTCGACCATAGCAACTTTTATCCAATGTCCCCAAAAACATATAAAAACCAAATTATGCAACGAATTATATTAGCAAGTTTTTGTAAAAAGTCACTGAATGCGCCTGATTAAATAACAGAATTGCTCCCTCGGGGGCCCACGTCCCATCTTGGGAAACACTAGTCTAAGCGTATAAGAAAACATCTATGATGTCAATGACGTCGGATGTAACTAAGAGAACTGCAACATAAAAACGCGAAATTACGACGAAAATCATGTAGGACCAAATACAATATTACCTGAATTACTTGTATCGATACATCGATATTTGCTTAAATTTAAAAAATAACGACACTATATCTTGCACTCCGATGCAAATTATTCTGCAAGAAATAATGATATGGTTAAGCATAGTTTCCTTAATTATTTCATAGCAATTTCGTTCTATTTTCGTGCAATGTATGCGCAAATCTGTAAGGATTTAATAGAATAATTGATATTGAAAAATTATTGACCTGATGTTGAATCGTTAGCGCCTACTTTACATTAAACATGTCCATAGATTTTTAGCACATATAATTTTATAAGATGATCTCATTTTAGCTATGTATTCAGAATTAAAATTTCCTCTTCCCCAGACTTGGATAAAATTTAGACTACTATCATAAAATCATCTTTTTAGCCCCAACTTACACTTAGTTGAAGTGAAAAAAAAGAGCAGACACCGAAAAGGCTTGTTATTGGTCAAGGCGAAGCACATATTAAAAAAAAAAAAACAAAATACGGAGAAGGGGTTTTAAATTTTTTATTACGGCAAATATTTATGGCAAATATCGGTTATTTCTGTACGTAAACCTTACTTAAAACTATATTAACGTAAAACCTTACTTGTAGGAATTTGTAATAAATACTTACGCAGCGTAATATGTAAATTTTGTTAATTGTTTCAAATAAGCTATTGTTTTTATAAATTATTTTTATAGTCTTAATTGTAATGCATACTTCTATTATTTACGTAAAGTATAAAATAAAATTTACTACACTTGACAGTGAAAATATAGATATAAAAAAAATTGGCAGAATAAACAAATTCCAGAATGAATAAAATTGTATTTTTTACATTAAAATATTGTTACAATAACTTAACTTTTTTAAATCATTATAATTTTTGTTTTTCTAGGCATTTTGTTATCAACTTTAGACTGAATTAGTAATAAAAATATTGCGCCTGAAATAATGATAAAGCAAAACTATTATGCCTTTTTATTGCTCCTTAAAAAATAAAGAATGTAAAGATGTAATAAGCAAAGTGTAATACTAATTTAAGTTTGCTTATATAACAATCTTTATTATTAGTTAAATATTATTATGACATTCCAATGAAAAATGATTGCAAAGAGAACTGAACACAAACGAATTGCTGTTATAGCAGTAGAGAGGTACGTAAGGAGCTCAAATTCATTATTAAATCATTTAATCTACTCTATATTTATAAAAAATATTTTCAACGTGGTGTTAAAATATGATATAGAACCAGTTCTAAAAATTCATATAACAAGCCCAAAAAACCAATGAAGGAAAAAATCTATTTAAATCATGACATGATTCATAATTTATGAGGGATAATAGGCCCATTGTTTTGTTGTATTAACATCACAACCAGCGCTTTAATTTCAAATCAGCAAGTCTCGCGCATGTCTTGTCGTTTTAATCTAAAAAAGAATGTTACATCAAAGAATAATTATAAAACCTATTAGAATTGTAAATTTCTTTAACTTCTAAAATAAAGTTTGTGCGTTTACCACAGAAAATAATCCCTTCAATTTTTACCTCCAATTTGTTCACACTTCGCTTATGGCCTCCACAAGGATTGGAATCCTTGGCGTTGACATATCGAGTGATGTTTACTTTTGTGGTCATCTGGAAGAAAAGGCCAAGATAACTTCCAAAAAGCTTGGTGTTCTTTGTACAGCGGGACAGTATTTCACTCCAGTTCACCGCATGCTTCTTTATAAGGCCTAAGATTGGGCACATATGGAATAATGTTCCTATCTCTAGGCACGCGTACGTCAGTACCAGCTTCTTCCATTTAACATCAAACCACAAAAAGCAGCTCGAATCTTTAGCGACTAGGTTTTGCATTTTATGTAAAATCTACCACGTAAAGTATTCTGAGGAATTGTTCGGTTTTCTTCCAGCCACTGTTTTTCATCGTTGCAGGACACAAGGCCAAACTCCATCCTTACCACCTCATGGTTTGCCAATCTTCCACTGTGTGTTTGTAGCTATGGAATCAATTGTCCTCAGCGGATTTCCGGACCGATACGACTTATGGGCTTTCAAGAAATGAGCCTGCTCCTTCCTTAAAAGTCGGGAACGCAGTTGCGTCTACCCGAGTGTTGCAGCTGTCTATGGGCGACGGTCATCACTTTCCATCAGGTAAACCGCTAGTTCATTTGCATACTCTACCTATAAAAAATAAACTTAACAAACTATCTAAAATTAAAAGAATAAAGTAATGTGAGTCCACGCGATATGAAGCGGATAGAAAAAATAATGTGTGTTAAAAATTCTGTGCCTAAATATGCGACATAGACATCGGAGTAAAATTTTAATGCCTTATTTTTTACAATTCTAAAAAAATACCAGCAAAGATTGGCAGTAATAAACGTGTATGACACTGATTCTATCAAAATTGGATACTTTGAACTATAACGATTATGGATACAAAATACTTTCTAAAATCACTTGTTGTTCTGCATAAATATCGATGTTTTGACATCGATATTAAAACCACAATTTTTACATACAGTCTAGCCATGTCAATAGTTTAGCGCCATCTATGATGTTGGTTGGTTGGTTGATCACACCACAAAAATACACGTAAATTTTATATTCACCACCTCGGCCTTACTCGCAAAGTTGGTTTATCAATTTTGTTTTGCGAAACAAAGAAGTATTTCAAATACTTTCACATTTTTAAACATTTAACAGTAAAATGATTTGTTTTCAACTTGGACATTTCACTTACATAAACACCGATGATTTTAGTGAGTTATGTATATCCCTTGCGAGTGCTTTATTAAACGACATAATGTTTAATATATTTTACTGTCTGTTGTAACGAACTGGTGATACATCTCTAACAAATCGCTCCTATACTCTAATATTTAATGCTTTACATACACAGACCGCAATTACTGTAACGATTACAAAAATCTAATTCATTACAAATTGTTAACTTTCACTTTCGAAATTATGTAGTGCTCTTATTTATCGTATAACTACAAACACGCGTAACTTTTTCTCCTTTATTAATATGTGGACAAAAATTTACTTATCAAGTACTTAATTTTAGTAGAACAAAACCTAACTGTCTGCAACATTGATCTAAACTAACGATCCTAAACATGAATTTCGTCACGCGTGGAACTAACATGACCCTGTTATATCCCCACTACGTGCTTCCCACAACCTTTAAGGGCTTATTTGAACAAATGAATGTATATCTTAAAACTCAATGGATATTTTAATTATGTATTGCTATATATCAGTGATTATGTTTTGTATTATAAAAACAGGCAACAACAAAATTAGCGATCCCAAATTTCAGAAAACATTTTATTCAAACATGTCACACCTCTTAAACAAAAAAAAATATTTAGTAATAATTATAATATACTATAAATCTGTTACAAAAATTTCATATACAAATTGACCAATATAAGTTATTATTTACTAGGTGATTTCACACGTTTTTGCCTTAATAAATTACTGAGTAAATGATGGCCTTAATTTTGAAGATAAAATTGACGTTTTCATAAGTAATGAATTAATTAGCCTAAAACTAATTTGCTTTACATAGTAGTACTTTATTATCATTACAAGTATAAATTAGAACAATCTTTAACAACATGTCAATTGTTTTTAATAGTTGTTTCCCTTTTTTACACAAATATTGCTCCATTAAATAATATTCTCTTGATATTTAAATAATATAATTAAAGTGATTTATTGTACTACAAAAATTTATGCAGAGAATGTTGATAACATAGATGATATGCATTATATGTGCTATAACACTGGTTTACATAGCATATATTTTCTCTTTAACTTGAAATAAAGGTTTAAAAGATTATGAATTTGATATATATGAAAGTACTGTTATTTGTTATATAAGGTTAATGGTTATAAAAAAATTGTGTAAAAAAGCTTTAGTGTCTCTACAAATCATTTATACATCACACATAGTTAATATACTAGACCTTTTTCATAAATTATTTCAATTACCTTACTTTCATTATGAGATATCAGACTAAACAATATCAGTGATCTTAAATAATTAGTACAAGTTAGACATGAGGAAATATTTGAATAGAATTAATATTAGTCTGAAATCCTTGAATCTCAATTTTTTACTTCAAAAATATGATAGATCTCAATGGGAAAAAGAAAAAACTAAATACTAGATAATTTCAAAATCAATCTTTCTCAAAAAATACCTCAAGTATGACTAGCTAAGGAATATGAAATAAAAAAAATGCAGGTGTAGAAAATTATTATTAATTTATTAGACATAATTCAGCATTTCATTAAAATTATTTTTATACCGGAATATAGTAAATACATCATTTTTTCAATAGCATTTACATAATTCATTGGCCATTTCTCCTAACATTTCGAGTTAGGTAAAGAAAAAAAAATAAATTTCTTTTACTTATACTCTTAAGAATTTATCTTAATATATTCTATTGTTTTAGCTAACAATGCTCTCTTTTCAGTCCATTTTAATTTTTAAAAAATAAAGAAAAATATTAGATCTGGCTACATAACACAATTCATTCATAATAAATGCATAACAGGCATTCTAGTAAAGAATATTTACAAAATAATATTTGTTTCACAATAAGTGAAATTAAACATTATCATAAATAATTTCAGTAATCTAATTTTGTAATATTTACTGTAAAATAAAACTAATTTATTTAATAACTAGACAGTCACTTCACCTCTTTCTTTACAGGCACAGTCTTTTCTGTAGGTTTAGTAACAGGGGGTTTTATTGTGGATCATTTTTTCTTCCTATCTTGTGTACATTTAGGGCAATACCATTTGCCCTTAGGTTTGATATTAAGATCAACACATGCAAAATGGAACCATTCTATAGGGCAATCAGGATTATCACATCCTATCATTTCACCATAAGACACTTGATGACACAGGCAGTAAGTGGGTTCATTAGGATCAACAGGCATATCGAGAACGTCACTTGGGTGAGCCATTCCAGCCACAGAGTCAAGGTCTGCATTTTCTTCTTGTTCCTTGACAGTATTGGTTGTAGTAGTTGTACCTTTCCTCTGAACTTTCTTTTTCGGTGCCGATTTACCGTTCGTTGCCGCATCCTCCTCACTGGAAGCACCTGCACGTTTTTTCTTACCTGCAGACGCGGTGGCCTTTTCACTAGCTTTATGCTTCTTTCTTCCTTTCTTCACAGTCGTAGTATTAGCTTCCTGACTCGCGTCAGGTTGTTGCGCGGTTCGCGAACTTATTACTTTCTCTTGAATTTCAGTTTCGAAGCGCGCGAGGTCAGAGTCAAGGCGCCGTATGTGCTTGTCTACCAATTCATACGTCTGTATAGCAAGTTGTACCTTATCGTCCCCATACTCTTTGGCTTTGTTAAATAGTCCCTGAATAGTATTTACCTTCTCCTTCTTCGTTTCGTCGTCCATTTTCGGGATATTCGGCAATAATTCGTCGGCCATAAGATCGATTGTCCTCATTAGACCATGAGCTCGGTCATCGAGATCACGCATCAATTTAAAATTTCTTTGCAATTCTATAGGCAGATGTTGAAGACTATCTAAGTAATGTTCCAAATAAAGTGCTGAAGTCATTTTGTAATATTTTGAAACGACTCCACTTTATAAAACTAAAAAGCTGTTGCACAAAAAATAATTATTATTCTGAAATAGCTGCTAATTTCTTTCCGTAGTACTTTTAATTTTTCAATAGTTCTATACTAATTCACTTCATGTATACTTTATCAAAATAAGTTTTCATTAATAAAAAATCAAAAAAGTACTTAATTAATCACCAATTGCAATACAAGCTAACGATAGCAACAGCAAGCAGAGAGCACGAACGAATTGTTGCACGTTCCTTTTCACAGATTTCAAATCGAACTTCATCTTTTCATATGATGGGTGTTTTTTTAATTATATTTTGTTATACTTTAACAGTTGAATTTAAATTAAACTTTAATTTTCTATTTATCACTAATTTAAATTTTGTCAAACACTGTATCTGCATAAATAAACTAATATATTTTGATTTGACTTATTAAAAGTAAATATAAACAATGAACTTCGTGTAAATATTTTTTTTTTATAAAAATTGAATACTGTTTCTATTTTATCGGCAACTTACTTTTCGGGGTGAAATAGATGATGGGAGAATACGAGTACAAATACAAATATTAAGATGGTACAAAATATAACTATATATTAATTTTGTATATAGTATTCATGATCTCTTTAAAACTAATCTATGATCCAAATTAGTTAAACCGTTACTAATACATACAGCATTATACTGTACATACTAGAAACGCAATTATATTCGTGATGTAACAATTTTTCGCATTTGCTTTAGCATATATTTGTCTTTTTTAATGGATGAAAGTTAAGCTTTTTTTTAATACCACACGAATTATCAAAATTGCTTTGTTTTAATTGAAATTAACATGTTCAAAATGTGTTACCCATCCCGATGACTGAAATATTTATATTCAATTTTTTAGGAGCTAAACCTTGAACTTTGAATGTAGATATAAGAGTAGTAAAATTAAAAACAAATCAAATTTGAAACAAAAGTTCCGAACAGCTATGCTACGAAGTCAGATAAATAATAATTTGTTTGGAATTGAAACGGTCAAAAATAAATGTTTTAAGTTAAAATTTTTAATGTATGAACTTAAAACTTTTTCATATAAAACTATTCATCAAAATCGCTATTTCAATTAAAATTAACAAGTTAAAAATCTAAGATTCCTAATACTTATTTTTTATTGGGAAATCCTGCACTGTGGCGACAGCGGAACAGTTATGCCGGGATCTAACCCCACGGTGTTCTTTCCAGCCTTTGGCCGGAACAGCCGAGATGCTTTTGGCACACTACCGCTGCTCCATTGGCACGTTTCAAATTCCTAGGCTTGAAAATTTTCATTTCAAATTTGCAGGGGCTAAACTTTCACATGTAATAAAAAATATCAAAACGGCATAATCTTTTTTTACAAAAATTAAGCGGTATGAAATCTGTTTTGAGCGGAATGCGGTTCAAACAATAAGAAACCATCAAGATCGGATCACTCAGTTGACAGTCACATTATATTAAAATTAAAAAAAAGTAAAAATAATAATCCTAAGTAATATAATTGTGATTTGATAAACTATAAATAAAATTGACGAACAGCGATAGATTTAAAGCTATCTTGCAATAAATTTACAAGTTGTTGTTTTAAATATAAACTTTATACAGTTTATTAAAACACACAAAAAAAAAAATTTGCAAAAGTTACTAAAGAGAAAACGTTTATTGAAGTATAGAAGGAAAAAATAAAACTCGCTAATTGTTTTCAATTTATTGTATTAGCAAATAAACAAGTTATAAAATATTTTCTTAAAAGAAAGTGACACTATAGTCCGCAATACCAAGCTTACTCTGACGTAGACAGACGATGATATAACGATGATCATTTCATAATGCACAAAGAAATGCATCGGGGTAAGAAATTTAAAAATATAAAAAACACACATTTTGCAATTGCTATAAATCTATGTACTGTAATGATTTTTAACAGTTGTGTCCGCATATAGAATTGTAAATTTTAATCGTTACAAAATTTGATGGACTAATGTGAAATTTCAGCAGTTACGACGACACGTATCTCATATCATAACATTAAAAAAAATCATAAACATTTAAGACAATAAAATGCAAATAAATAATTAGCGTTTGCCTTGTGATGGCAAAATAAAGAGGCGTTTACATAATCTACATAATATAAAACATGCTTTAGTTATTTCTCTTATAGCTATATTTTACATTTCTTAGCGCTAATCACCATCGTACGCGAATAAAACTACTATTCTACATTTGCTTGCTGCTCGTACAAAACACACTGCTTCATTCGTAAATAAATTTGTATATATGATGTTTTAACCGTACAAGTCATTTGGAAATAATCTTGGGTCAATAAGTTTTATCAGTAATAACTTTTATATAACGACCCTTATATACAATGTAAAAAAATGATACTAACCGTAACTTATGTCGTTAAATCAGGTAATGTCAAATGTGTCCAGAGTTTTATGCGTTGAGAAAAAAAAAACAACTTCAAAAAGCTCATTCAAAAAAAAAATTGCAAAAAAATACATGAATCACTCTGGACATCTATATTAAATAAATTCATAGGTACTTAAGACGAATTGATAACTTAATCCTACGTAGGTATAAATTCTACATATTAAGAATTTGGTACATGTTCGTTGCTCTTTTGTATTAAACATTATATGCAAAATATTTTTAGTTGCTTAGGCATCGTGAGCAACTATATATTCTGGAATGCATAATTGAACAGCAATATAGAAAGAAAGAAATCACTCTTGCCACTCTTACAAAGAAAATAACAAATTGGTTACAAAAATAAAAAAAAATCGAGAGCTTTCACTCTTCAATACATCTTTCTAGTAACAATTAATTAATCCGACGGCTGATTTCTATACGAATACAAAATTTTATTATAAAATGGAAGCTAGAGGATATCCCATGATCAATATATTTGACTTAATTGGCACTACATATGCAGGTCACATATATGAAATTACAAAAATGTACTCTTAGAGCTATGTATAAGTATCTAAATATTAATGATCTCTATCTAGTAGACAAATCCTGTGGAGAAATTTATGACATCATCCTACAATACATGTGGTTTATAAAGAATACTTATTAGGCAAAACAATAGACATGTCACAAACTGGGATGATGAGCTGTACATAATTTAATATCCAATTCGATCCTAGACTAGCAACTTCGTAATAAAGTATCCCACTATTTAAAAGCATTGTAACATACCAAGTAAAAATATATTAAAATCTCAAAACAGGATTTCACAACCGCTAATAAAGAGAGATTTTTTTCACGAGATGTAAACATAATTTCAACAAGCGAAGCACCATACAATAAGATTGTGCTTAGGTGGGCTTAGATTCAATATGAAAATAGCTAATATGATATAAGATATAACACATAATTGACTTAATGACAAGTCTAATACAACACCACATCAGTCAACATTTGAACATAAATGACCACATAAAATACATTATATGCCAACATTTATACTTTATAAAAGGGAAGAGTAGACAGTACACTACTACTATTTCTCGCGACTAATGCATTATCGTCATATTTTTTTGGTTTACCATCCATCCTACAAACATCCTACATTTCATTCAAATTTATCCCTCGACATAACATTCTTCATCCATATAAGCCTAGTCAATAAACCACTTGGTTGAACAATAAATATTAATACCATATCAATACACCAAACTAATTATGTGAATATAACATATAAACTACATGTATTATTCCATGCACTGCACCATTAAACAGCACACATACACACAAACAAATTGCCACCAGCAGACACCAACATTCTGTGCAAAACGGATATGCGGCCGTACATTACCACAGATTATCACAATTCTCTGTGCATGGAATAGGGCGGTAAAAGGGGCCGAGTATGTAATATACACTACACAAGTGTCTCATACTTGTCGAGGACGTGACATTGATTATTCTCGTCGCCGTGTGAGCGAGAGCGTGGACGGGGATTGGCTTCGGCCCCGGCACTTTTGGCTCTAGTCTTCTTGTCGTGCCCGCATGTACACGCGACAGACGACTGGCGCTTCAACGTTTGCGCTCTCGTCCCGGCCCACTGCGGATCCAAGGACTCGCTCCTAGCGTACATTTGACGTTTGTTACGTCCCATAGTAGCGTGGGAAAATGAAGCGCTCTGCCCGCTATCGGATGATGGACGCATAGATTCTGTACGCATACATAAGTTGCCTCCGGCTCTACGGAAAGAATCCAACACTCTCTCTTCTATTTCTTCAATGTCCTTCTTTTTTACCATCCATATCTCCTCGGAGCCCCTCGTGAAGTAACTAGATCCTTTGTTAACAGTATACTTATCCTTGTTTTTAAATTTGCAAGTTTTAACATTATTCGACGTGTTAACCTCTTCATTAATTTTGTGAATGTCTCTGCAAGTGCGGGCTGTATCGGGAGACGCCACGTTGCGGAAGGCTGTACCTTGAGAAGGAAATTGATCTGGAATCTTACCCCCGAGACTTGGTGATCGAATTGTCACATCAACTGGTGAAGGCATGGGCTTAAATTCCGGCTTAATTATCTTTTGTGGCTCCGGCTTTTGTATAATTTTGTCGGCGTCGTTTGAACTACTCTCACTCCTTTGCCACTTTAATAATTTGACAGAGTTTCTTGTTAAGCTCTGCTGTCGTTCCAACGTCGTATGGCTACCATGATGCTCAGTTGTTGTGTTTTTATCATTGTGTGCGCTAAGTTCAAAGAAAACATTATCTTTAAATGGTGTAGCTGGTGGTGGAAACTCTTCTTTGCTGTCGGAGCCCAATCTATCAGTTCTGGTTCTTCCTCGAACGGAACCCGGACGCGACAATCTACCTACACTAGCATTTGCATCTTCTGCAGCTTTTTCAAATTTTCTTATTTTATCTCCAACCCCATTAGATTCTTCTGGTATGTTTGCATTGTCATTGTTTTTCTTTTCGCTCACTATATTATCGACAATAGTTTTTTGATTTTCATTTGTTTTATCGTTATCATTATTAGAGGCTACAGGTTTCACTGCTTGTATTTGAACATCGTTAATTTCTATGGACTCCCTTACTATCATTTTCGGAACTGTATTGTTCTCTGGTTTTGAATCGTTTCGATGTAACTTTAATGGTGATGGTGATGTGACCACTTCCTTCTTTAGTTGCGATGAACTCTCTTTTTTCAATATTGGAGAAGGTTCACCGACTGAAATCGGCGGAGAAGTCTTCAAAGACGGCTCCTTTTTCAAAATCGGCGAATCTCTTTTAAGTGGTGGGGAGTTGATACCCTTTAAATTTGGGGAGTCCCTAACTTGCGCATCCGTCTTCATAGGTGGAGGGATAGTTTTAGGCGGCGATATGCTTTTTGGGGAAGAAACATTTTCCGACTTATCTGTCTTGATTAAACTTTCCTTACGAGGCGGTGAGATGACTCGTTTCAGCGGTTCCTTTGCTTTTTGCGCTTCGATGTCGCGACTCAGGAACGAAGAGTTTCTTACATAACATTCGTCCGTCTTCTGCTCGTTGCTATCCGCTTGCTCGCGTGCCGTGTTCTGTTCGTTCTCCTTAATCTTAATAGGGACTGCTTCCCCGGGGTCGGGCGGGTGCGGGTCGGGGGGCTGCGGTGGTTCGTCCGGGGGCTGCGGTGGCTCGCGGCGCGGGGAGGCGCGACGTCACGCGCGCGACTCGGTCCACTGATCGGAGTCGTCGGAGTCGGAGTCCGCGCCGGAGCTGGTGTCGCTGAGCTCGACGGCGACGCGGCGCGCGAGGATCGACGCGACGTCAAGGAAGGCGGGCGCACCGCGCAGTGTGTCGTAGCGGCCTGTGTTCTCGTCGCAGCGTTTCTCCACTTTTCTTAGTTTTATACCTGAAAAGTTGAGAATTCTTAGTTTTTATATGAACGAAGGTAAATAGAACCTAAGTATATAACAAGGAACATTACAAAACATGAAGCATTTAGTTAATATTTATAATATAATAAATTCTTACCTAATAATAAACTTGTATTAGAAAAATTAAAGGATGTGCAAAATTTTGATTGATAAAAATATCGCTGGCGATGAGTCCGAAATATGGTTTTGTATGCAGTTAAAATCATCAATTGCAGTACTTTGTCAGTGTAATACAAAATTGCAATTAGAGATGTTTATTGTTTGCTTCTGTTCCATAAAATATAAAACTTAATAGTTGTAGTTGATGTTCGTTACTAGCTCATGGAAGGTTGGGTGACATGTTACCATCGCGTATGGCCTTCAGCAGGTCGGATCTTGGATCGGCGTGTGGCGCCGCCGGAGGGCGTGGCTTCAGTGCCGATGCTCCTCGCAGCAGGGCCGCGGGTGACGGAGCGCGCGGACGGTCGCCTGGAGCCGGTGGTGCGGGCGGGGGTGCAGGCGGCGACGGCGCGGGCGGCGGCGGCGGACTCATCGGCTCTTCAGTTGACATCATACCTGAAACAAAAAGTAGTAACGAAGTGATTTAAATATCTCGAAAATAACAGTAACGATATCTTTTTAAAATATGATGTGATGACTACTTTATCGGAATCTAACTCGTTATAAAGGTGAATGTTTCTTATTAAAAAAGTATATTCAATAGATAGATGATAGTTGCTGTTTTAAATCCATTTATGACCCTTTTCCAATCCAAGATTCAACCAGACTTTCTTTTTTTTTACATTTCTGAATTGGTATATTGTTAAATTACGATGGTTCTTAGATACATTGAAAGAATATATATATATAAATCTGATCACAAATCATACCATCGCGAAAGTGTATACAAAATAAAACATGTAAGGTTCTATTTAAAACTTTAATAATAATGTTACCAGGGTCCAAACACAATGGTACAATAGACGAATAATTAATTTACTTCTACGAAACTCTAAGTCAAGCATGGAAGTGAAGGTTTTTAAATTAAAAATTTCAACTGTCATTAAAATAGACATCAAAATATATTCATGTACATAGTTAATGTGTAAACTCACCGATGACGGCATGCATCTGGTCAAGATGTGCGTCGAGCGCCGTACGGTGCGGGGGCGAAGCGCCATTGATCATTGGCGGGGGCGAAGTACCTTCCGGCGGCGGCGGTGGAGGCGGTAGCGCTGACCTACAAACATAATTACAGTATTTTTAAGAAATAAAAATTAAATATAAATTAAACACAGTATTTAAGCTAGTTTTAAGGTTTTTTTATGAAATGAATACAAATTCTCAAGTGAACGATTTCCAGTGATAATAGTGTATACTATTTAACGATAGATGTAGATGCTACAAATTGCTAGAAATACACTTAGTAGCTATCGACATAAGTTATATAATAATTATTGACGAAACCTTTATTAGAGTTATTATATCTTTTTCAAATTATGAAAAATTATTTTCGTATTTATTTTTATTACAGTGCCGTCTATTAACTAATCTACTAAATCAATTGAGAAATATGAACAGTTTTATAAGTCATACAATGGAGGTATCAATATTTATTTAAAAAGTATTAAGAGTTTATGGTCATGTTTGTCAATTTCGACAGCGTTATTTGCTAGAATATATTAAAATAATTTCGTACCGACATTCAAAAGACTGGATGGAAATTATTATTATTGGTGGGTACCTTGTGGGCGTGAGGTGCGCGGGTTCGTCCGGTGGTGGCGCTGGCGGCGCAGGCGGCGGTATGGAGGGGCGGGCCCGCCGCGGCGTTCCCGCAATGCTTCCACCGTAAATCGGCTCAGCTGTCCCGTATGGGCTTTCTTCAGCAACAACTATAATAATATATATTTAATTATATTGCTTGAAGAGAATTTGAAACTTTATGAAACGTAGTAGAGTTGAAAAAAGTGAGCTTTTAATTATTTTAACCTCATAATCAATGTCCCTGTTTTGTTCATTTTCTTAGATTAATATGAGTGTATTATAATTTTTCATGGATAATAAGTATGTAATGGAAAAATTTTTGTGATATCTCTGATAATCCATTATACATATAATTACTGTATCCATGGCTATGCTTTTCGACAGTATGCCAAAATAATGTGAATGTTATTTAACTGGTATGGGTAAACGACAAATGTTTCGGAATGAATGTTGTACTAAGAGAGATTTATTAATTGATTTACCATGACCATTGCCCGTGAGTCGTGGTTGCCTGTTCTGTTGATTCTCTATTTCTATAGAGTTGGGTCTCGCCGGTTGTGTTATCGGTGGACGATTCTGCGGCGCTCTGTAGCCTCCGTCTGTAACGTTAGTAGCTGAAACAAACAAGTTCGTATTAGATATCAGAAGCAATAACTTCAACACACTGATGAATAACCAATTCGAGAAGACGAGTTTTTTTCGAAAATTTCTTCTTTAGATAAAACATTTAATATTTATTTCAATTGTTTACTTTATAAATTATACAGAATGATTGATACTTGCTATTAATTAACATATTGAGTGTTGATTGGTGTAATTGAAAATCTTATGGATTCAGAAAAATTTTGCACACACAATGTTCAACTTGTCTCGAATGGGTTTACAAAACCTTTATTAGCAAGATATAATACGGTTAGCAGTTTTTTATTGTCGCATAAATGACAAGTCACAATTTACTAATAATTGATACAAAAGTGACTGAAAAGATATTCAAGACTTGAGATCTCTGCCAGCTAAAAACAAAAAATCACTTATCACCATATGAGTTGTGTTTAAGCACAAAAATAGCGCATCTAAATGTCTTGTTATTGTTAACTACAAAGCTTTAAAACGAGTAAGACGTCTTTTACTACAATGTGGTGCTAGTAATATGAAGCTTTTTGAGTGTTTTGCGTATTTTCAAATCACAATTCAGATTGATATTGATAGTAGTACCCTGAATAGCTACTACCCACAACAACGTCAATCTGCAGCTATAACAGCATTACTGTATTCCGGTAACCATATATGTAAGAGCCTGATGTATACTGTGAAGCAAGTTTTAATGTCTACTACCTTAATTTCACTTAACATCAGTTGATGTTGAGATCAGTTAGCCGATTGCCGAATTTCACTAGTTAAAGTGCCCTTCAATGTTGCTTACATATATGGAGACCAGCCCCATCAATAATATGGAAACTCTTTAAAAGCCTATTAAGTCGATAATTGAGTGAAGTTTGTGTGCTACTCTCAGCTTATTAATATATATTTAAGTATTTTATACGAATATATATTAGTATCTGACAACCCATACTATCAGTACTGCTTAGCTACATATTTTCGGATTAGAGTACTAGGTGTGAAAAACGTCTCAAATATTAGTTCATTATTATTTATTTACTAACTCTGGTAGAGCGGTTCGCGGTAGTGCGTGTCGATGTTATAGTGGCGCAGCTGACTGGGCGCCATGATGTGCTCGCCGCGCGTCACCGCGTCCGCTTTTTGCCGCTCGCGCGTCGAGTGCGGCGCGCGCACCCGTCTCGTTCCGCGCCCGTCCGGACCGCCACTGCGTGGCGGACGCACCTGCGCACGCAAAATTATGCATATATATATAATAATAATAAAACATCATTATTATGATGTAATTTTGTCCTTTTTCATCTTTGTGGTTATATATAATAATTTATATAATTAAGTAATATATTTATTCTTTAATACATCTATTTATTGATCTTTCTCCCTCTCTCTCTCTGGAATCCCTTTGGGAAAGATCCACTAAAATGTGCATTTCCAAAGCGCAGTAATGGTACACAAAGTTACTCCTTTCCCACTCGAGTACAAGGTGAATTTATGTAAATATCACATAACTAGGTGAACAGTATCGTTTGCCACCATGTTGAATAACAAATTTATTGATTGGCAAGCGTTACTATGCAGAAATCTGTGACTCAATGAAACACGAAAATTAATATGCTAATTACCGCTTTATAATCGCGTACATTACTTTTAAAGCAGTGTTCCATTAATGGATTACCTTCTTCCCCCTGTCGTGCTGTATGCGCTCAGTGTCCTGCAGCATCTCGCGCCGCCACAGCTCGAAGAAGTAGTCTGGGTCCGTATAGAATTTGCGCGCGTCGCGTCCGTCATCGCGGAACTCGTTGAGCTCCTCGAGCGGCGGCGGGCGGTCACAGCGCGCGTACGTCGCGAACATGGCGGACGGCATCGAGCCGCGCGAAAACAGCTGCTGCTGGAAAGTGCGCGACGAGCGGAACGCCTTGCGCATCTGTATGTCCTGCAACGAAACTGCAACAAATAACAATATTTGTGAATAAAAAGTTCTTTTCTTGTGTAATAATTTTTTATATCACCCTTACGGTTTGGGTTCATGGGTCATTCCTTTTTTTATCAGTTATGGTATAACACTTGACCACAATTTCACCTGACATTAAGTGACGATGAGGACGTAGACGGTGAAACGTGTTCATTTAGAATACATCTGGCTCTCATATGTATGACTGCCGGAACACAGCAATGCTTTTATAGCGACAGGTTAGTATTGAGGGTGGTAGCGAACCAGGCGGATTCAAAAACCCTACCACTATCCAGACCACTACTTTAGTTCGGGAATTGAACCCGGGACCTCCGCGTTACAAAGCAAGCGGGTAAACAACTGCACCTCGAAGGCAGTCAAATTAAAAAATATATAATTAAATGAGTTTGTTTATAAAACAGCTATATATAATATGTAGCTTACCTTCCTCCACGCCCGAGTCCAGTTGTGTGACTTTAATAGCGAGCCGGTCTATCCTCGCCTGCAGTATGTTAGTCCTCTCAGCAAGGTTTGTCGCCTCGCGAGTCAGCTCTCCGAACATATCCTCTGCATGTTTAGAAAGTGAAGACAGTTGTCTGAAGAACAAAAATAATAACATTATTTATCACGTTCACTCCGGCGCCGAATTTTGTGTTTCTCACCGAGGAGAGACGTATTAAACTATAGGTTTACGGAGTATTTTGTATAAAGTAATGTAAAAATGTCGTATAAATGATATTGACACGTAAGCTAATTATATAATATCCTTGGCTACGAATTTAATGTACTGACGGAGATTAATGTGAGCCTCCGATGGTACAGGCCAAAGTAAACGTGTTAAATACAAGCAGTTTCAGCAGGCGAATTTCACTATTATATATTCAAGTGAACTTTATTTTCGTAGAAATACAAGCTATAAAATGATTAACTATTGTATTCAGGTCTGAAGAGCGCTACAGCTAATGAAATTACTATTAAAGTCTTCAAGTCTCAAGGCGAATAATGCAATCTGGTTATATGAGCAGGCTGTATCATTAATCTTATGTTACAGCTATTTTTTTTTCTCAATCGAAATATTGTAAATTTTATTTGAATTACCTGTACTTTTTTTACAATATTTATATGAACACAATCGATGAATGTAAGATCAATATTGTATAAAATTTCGGTTTTAATTCTGGATATGATTTCATGATATTATCGTACAACGTTTAACGTTTAACATCCACGCCCCTTTACTGAATCGGAATCAAGCTACATTATCTTATAATCTCAGTTTAAACAAACCTGTGCGTCAGTACTTACTGTATCATTATCGGACATTCATTCCAAAACAACAAATTCTTAGCTACATTTTAAAAGCGTGTTTTTTTTTAAATATAGTTTATTTTGTCTTTTACAACTTGTCACATATAAAGACAATGATTATAGACGCACTACTTTCACTACCTACATGTTGAATTCCCAAGCAATATTGAGTCACCTTTGTATGAATTGTCCCGCAAAGACGAGATCCCCTTCTAATAAAAACTGACAGCTTAAAATTAAATTGTTAATCTAATTTAACCTCTTATGTACGGTGTAAATCCCCGCGAAGGGGGCGATTCTAATATTTAGGATTGGCTGTAAAAGTGTAATATACTTTTACATCATCTTATAGAAACTACATATGATACAATTTTTATTTGGTCTGATATTATTTATATCTTAGGAACCATAGACATTTTTTTTATTAAGAACTAGATAAAAAAAAAAATTAAACATATGGAGACAGAGCGGAGAGGAAGAAAAATAGCGGGGGAAAGCTGCAGAGAATGATACCAATTACCTGACAGTGTTGGCGAGCGTGCCGTTGGTGACGGCCTCGAGCTCCGACGGCACCGCGAGCCGCTCGGGCACGTTGCCGCGCGACACGTGCACCGGCTCCACGCAGCGCTTCGGCAGCGGCATCGCTGCGGCGCCGCCGGCTACCTGCTCAGCATCACTGTCGCCAATTATTACATTTTAACATACACAACTAAATAGGCGATAACTAGCTCAACGTACTAATATAGTGGTAGGGTTTAAACATCGATTTGAGATCTCGATGTATCGTATCGATAGATACAAGAGAGCACCATCGATGTTTCTTAACCTAGTTTGAAAGGGAAGAGTTTTTTGTACATATTTCACTCGAAAACTGATATGTTGGGAACCGTATGTAAACTTAATTTGTATAATTGAAGTGCTATTACGAAATGTATATTATTAAACGTTGTTACACCATCAGGAATAGGAACAAGAAACATTATTAACACTTTGCCGACCCGCAGACTTTACAGATAACTGTTTGGTTTCAACATCTAATCGCAAACAAAGCCCTGGCCGAAGAAGTAAACAACGACAGAAAACTAGAAACACGTTGCTAAGTCTAAATAGGAAATCTGCCCGATTGGTCGGGCACTGACTTCCTTCAAAATTGAGAGATCTCCCCTATCGGTCAGGCACTTATTTGCTTCAAAATGAGGAGACTTCCCCGATCGGTCGGCAAAGTGTTAATTACTATCTACAGACTACATTGCACTTGGAAGAAAATTTCAAGTAAGAATTACCATAACAAATACACAGCAAACAATTTCGATAAAAAAAAAATATTCTTAACATATTGAAAATTATAAAGTCCTCTCTTTATTTCAGTTAAAAATCCATTTTAAATTTTCATACTATTCACCAGTGTGATTACTGGATAAGTTAAGGAATTAATACGTTATACCGCGAAGTAAAAAAAGCGGTACTACAATATTGGTTACAGCTGTGTCACAGTCGCTAATGACACTCATTAGTTCCTTGACTTCCACACGTTGAAAGCAAATAATAATGCAAATAGACTCACGCAAACAACGATGTAAATAGTTTATTTTTAATTGATATGGATTTCATTGCTACACGCTGTACTTTATTTTAAATAAATTTATTTGTACTAAAGTGTAATAAAATGGGAATAAAACAAAAAAAATAATTTTGGTAATTTTCGGTTTGTTTTGTAATCGCAAATGTACCGACTAAATAACAATGGTAATGCGTTTCGTCACCACACGAGACATCTTCAGGCGATAGTGACGTCGAACGAAAAGATTGTTAAATTATTTTTTGTTTCATTTAGCAATGGGGTGCCCGCAAAGTAAGTCTCTTGTATGAACAGATTATGTAATAAAATATGTTTGCAGCAAACCTTTATAAGGCAAACGCGACAATAGTGATGATGCATCTTCAGCAAAGTTCAGTTTTATTGTCCGCAAACATAATCATAATCTGTTACACTCCGCGATGGATAGATAATACGTGAACATGTTTACAAATAGACGTCGGCGACTTCACAATGTAATCTGTTCACGATCTTTATACTCGGGTAAAATTCTCAATGAGATTATTGAACCAGCTTGCACTAGTAACACGATATAACTTACACTTTAATGATAATATAATCATACACTCCGATTATTATAGGTATAATGATACTAAAACGAATATGTAATAACACCACTGCCGGCATAAATAAAATACTCTAGTCTTTAAACTATAAAGTGGAATTGTATAATACAACCAACTCAAATCGATACATTTATAAAAGACTGATTGGATATAAAAAGAAAAACTAGAACACAATAGTTTTAGTAGAAATGAGTACGCTAAAGACAGAAGCACAGTTTCATTTGCAAAATCTATAACTTTCATCGAATCACATAAGTCCGGGGTTATATTTAATATTGTATTTTTTTTAATTTCAAACAACAAGCTGTCTCGGCGACAGTTCCGTTATAACCAACCGCGTGATTGCCCGCCGACCGGCAACTAATCACGACGTTCGCGCCAAAGTGAAGCGAATGCAAAATCAAAAGGTTGGACAAAATGATTGCCACCTTCCGGGTTTTCACCACTTCCCGCCGTCACCACCGTCGTCGGTTCCTTGTTGTTTATCGATAATTATTCTCATCTATCGGACAGTCGTGCAAGCCGCCATGCGTGACGCTACACTATGGAATTATGAATCGAATATTACAATTCGTTATCACGTTTTCACTTATGATAAGAGCGCTATTTTCCTTCCGGTTTTATTTATATTCTTAAAAGTTAATATAGAAGTTTTTAACATATTTTTTTTCCAAATTTAAGACTGCAGGTTTTTAGTATTAGTTAAGAAGTTTGTTGTATTAAGAATCGGGTAAAAATTTTGTGCGAATGTTATGTATATTAACGAAGCGGTAACCTAAAACGGCACAATCTGTAACGTTTGTAAATGTACACGTTTCAACATAATAGTTTCATAAAACATAAAACCTTGGAAAAAAAACAATCTGCACATATTTTAATGAAACAGAGATAAGTATACTATATATATAGATATATATATATAGTATACATTTTTTAGTAGTAATTACCATCAATTTAGAAAAAAAAAATATTTATCTTAACGAAAACATCTAGCTTAGGTAATAAGAACATTAAAGGTTTTATGCAATTTAATTATGCGACACTGTTGAATATGCTCATGTTATCAACATTTTAAATACGTTCATGTACATAGCTCCGAATACATTGATAATTTCTAAATTTTAGCAAAATGATGCCATCACACTTATACAATATTTATTATATAACGAGTCGACTTTCACATCGATTACTACATATTCTATATCATTTGAATATATTTCTGTACGAAGGTGAGATTTTGTTTTATTAAATCTAACACTAATTAGTGAACTAATAAATATATTATATAATAAATATAAGAGTTATCTTACGTAAGATATTAAAAATGTTACGATAAAATTCAGCATAATATCAACAGGCTAACGAACTTTAAATTTGATTACGTATCTAAATACTCAATTTCGCTCGAAACTCAATTGACATGAGATTAATCGTCAAGTTTGAAAGTGAATATATTAAGCGACAATAATATACAATATTACAATATTACAAGTAGCAGTGAAATCGTTTCATGGTGTTGAAACGTTATTATCAATTAATAGGATTTGTATATTAACAAACTTATGTTGTATTTAGTGATGAAAAATTTAAACCGTAGCTGAAACAATGAGATACGCTCTTATAATTTTAAATACGGTATGATTGTATTCGGAGTCAAAAATGTGAAAATATTTCAAAATATAGCGTTCATTCATACTGTAAATCGTAATGAATGTAGTCATTGTTTCAAGAGATACTTTACTATTCAATTGTGTATTGATGATTTTTAGTTTAAAGATAAAGTTTGTGAACGTTAAATAAATTTTAAATGGAAAATTTGAATTTTTATTATATTAAACAAAATTGGAGCACGTCGCAACAGTATAACCTTGTATTCTTTCGTTTTACCCGTAAATACTAACTGGATTTTCAAAACATAAAATTATCAGGCACAGCCGTTTTATTGGCAGTACAAATTAATTATAGGTCCCAAGCGAAAAAAAATTTTGATCCGTCTAAGTTGAGAATGATCTGAAACGTTCACGTTCTATTTAACAAAAAAATAAAAATAAACATTCAAATATGCATTTCAATTTATTAGCACGGATACAAAGTGTAATATATAGAAAATTATTCAATAATAGTACTTAGCTAACAATAATATTCGTTTTGGGGAATGGAATATTAATATCTTCACAAAATTTCTAAGCACTAAACAGCACTTAATACAAAATATCCTAAATTCTTTAATGCCATTATATTACGTTTGAAACACTTTATAAAACACCCATAAAGTTCTGTATTGAGTTTCGTGATTTATAAGGAAAATATTTGTTCCAAAACAGCCATAAGGAAATATGTAATATATATACACAAATATACTTAGTATACGTACGGGTATGTAGTAAGCATGACTCTGTGTTTACATTGACTTGAATTAAAATCAATTCTTATTTATACGACTAAATAATTATTAACATATTAGTTATGTTGAATCACAAAACATAGTGTTATCCGTGTTTTAATCTTATACAATGCTTTGATAAACAAAAAAAAAGTTACAATAACTTTAAATTACTTCTCTTAGTTCCAAAAGTATGAATTATCTAAAGCTCTTTTGAAAATATATCATCGCACTGATTACAATTTATACTTGCCCTAGAAAAGGCGTATATTTAAATAATTGTCATTACTTTTTTGTTTTAACATAATAAAACTGAACTAGATTTAACGTAAATAAGTTTCTCTTTGATATCTTTAAAGCCTTCTACTGAACTATCTAAACTTTGCAGGCGTTATCTTGCCATTTTACTATATTTTTATAGCGATGTATCTGAAAATTGATGATTATTACGTGAATATTAATTATAAGGAATAAAAGTTTTAACGATAAATAGTACGAATATGGGCTGTTCGTTAAAATTGATAAGTGTGCCATTTTTTTTTCAATCCTTTATGAAGTAAAGGAGTTAAAAAAAACTCTACCGTAATCTATTAACGAGTTATAACAAAGAGGATAATGAAGTTTTACTATGAAAAAATGCATACACATGCCATCCATTTTATTGTTATTGGTCCAATAATAGTTTTCACGCCCATTTTTATATCACCACAATTTTCGATATTAATGAAGTGGTATGTGTTTAACTAACGGTATTTAAAATATGTCTGTTTGCTTTACATTCATCTATTATTCAAACACAATTTCTGACAATTATAATGATAAAAGATTTAGGTAAATAGAAGAATAAACAATTGCACTGCCCACACATATCAAGGAATAAAGGTAGGAAGCTTAATTTCATAACGGTGGTAAAAATAGAATTTAAAAAATTTCAATCATACCACAGACGATTATTTTTTTTTCCTAGCAGAAACACGTTCGTACGAATTGGAAACACGTGGACATAAGTCGAACAGAACGGTATCATGATACATGACGTCAGCCCCCATAATGTGCATAAGCTAAATCATTGATGTAATGATGTGTGAAATATACAATTGCTCATTTGAACAATGTCACAGTTATAGTCACGACTTAGTGGCGCGAGGAAAAGCTAGTTAACCACTTCGAGCGTCGACTTTAGTACGACCGTGATATGAACGGACTGGTGAATGCCGGCTGTGGGCAAGGTTTCGTGACCGACAAGCGCCGTACCGAAGTGGTTAAGTGTCAAATGATATTCATAAAAACTATATTAAAAATTCTTATTAGTTATACATACATCACGTTCAATAAAGCTGATTAATCACTAGAAATTTTAATTTTCAATATTGGATAATATTCCCAAATTTGAAGACACACTACAACAAATTTTCTCGTTCAGGCCTGCATTGCGACAAAATGCATCACTACCATTAGTCATATCATATACGTAGACTGTACTAGAAACTTTACTGCAAAATTTAATACTTTTTTATATATATCTATCTTTTTATATTTTATATTAATTTTATTTTTAAATTATACAGCACTGTATATATTAACAACCTTAACTTAGGCTTACACCCGTATTGGGATACATGCTGATCTCACACATACAATAATGTCTTTCATTGGTTCTCAAAAATATCGATGATCTTAAAGAGAGCATAAATAGAGCAAAATAATAAACACGGGATTACGTAATCAGCTATGTTATTTCTATACGAGAGACAAGAGAGGTGGCCGTATATCCTGCTTATGATAAGATTACTTGTAATACCCTGATAATTTTGGATTTTCATATACAATGGTTAGAATTAAAATTGCTTATTTTTTTCTTTTTCATGGTTAATCTCATTTCTGGCTTTGAATATACCTCCGCCTGCGTACGATAGGTTTTAAAGCATCTCTTTTCTATATTCGAACAGATATTTTTAAAATAAAACTGTTTTCCGATTATTCTTTATTACAAAAAATGAACCGATGATAAATAAGAAAAGAAAAACTCTAAGTTTAAATAGCAATAATAAAAACGTGCATAATCAATCTTTTCTATTTCACCATTTTTAGTATTGACTTTTTTTTTAATTTTTTACGGAACATACTTTAAAAACAATTTCTAATGAAAAAAGGGTCACGGGATTCGAAAAAATTTGCAACAAATAAAATAGGAACTAACAAATTTCTTAATTTCCCACGCTAATACTCCAAGTTTTTTTTATGTATAAAAGACTTTCAAGTAAGAGTATAGTTTATTATCATAAACCAAAAAGTAACATTTAAAATCAGTTAATAGTTATCCGTATAGAACATCGAGCTAAGTGGCGTTCCTTGGGAGATGCTAAAGTCTAGCAGTAAATCCGCTGACTGATGATGATGGCAATACTAAAAAAAGAACACAAACAGAAGATACGTACGGAGAACGATAGTAAAAGTTGTCAATAATTTAAGCCGATAGCTTAAAAAACCTCCGAAATAAAAATGAAGCTAAAGTTATAGTTATTTCGACGGGTGTTTACGATTACTGTGGGTATTTGAATTTTCGTGAATAATTACAAGAGGATGTATATCTATATAATTTATAATATTAAGATAATATTAGGATAATATAATAGCCATTTGTATACTTGTATGTGTATCCAATTTGCATAGCTTTTGTGACAATATCAGTACCCTAAAACATTACATCGACAGTCGTCTAATTGCTCCATATTTCCGTTACCCGTTGCTAAGCGCCAATTTGAAAGATTACGTCAGTACTCTCAATATGATTAAATATACAATCTACAAACTGCTTGATAGTGAACATCACATACCAAAAATGTAAAAGACTTAATATATTATTCTCATTTCAAAAATATTATGAAAAGGAGGTCGTTTATCTGGTGATATAAGATGCGTACTACTCACATAAATATGATATCAAGACTTCTTTCTTCTAAATTTTAGTTTTCTTAAAAAAAATTAATAGTCACGATTACAGATGTGTGTGTGGGCATATGTGTATATGTAATTTCTCATTCGCTACAAATTAATTCTATTGGTGCTTACACTCACAAGATAATCACCATGTCAAGTTACATCGAATAATATTTTGGATTCACGATAATTGCAAAATACGCTTTCGATTATAAGCCCCCTGATAATGGATTCATTATTGCTGTGAGGTAATATATGATATTACAGACCAATTACGATAGATACGAATTATAAATTATACTTTGTATCCTTATTTTACTTCAGCGGTGCCAATTAATAAATATTGATACATAGAAACATTTTTGTGTTGTCGAAATGTTTAACTAATAAATAATAATGTGAAATAGGTAGTATAAACAGTTGTATAATTGACTTTGTAATCGTCGGTCCCTTTTTAAATGGACAGGAAGGACCTGCCTAGAATTAAAGGAATAACAAAAATTAAAATTCTACAGCGTCTCGCAGAAATATAGGCTCATTTTCAAGAAAATATATCAAAAATCTTTCTTTTAATATTTACCCACGACAAAAGTTGTAAACGGAAAAATCTTCAAGCAATTAGAAATTGTGCGAAAGATTAATTAATCGAGCATAAAATTGCCCATATACACTCGATACCGACGACTTTATACACGAGGAGAGGTCTATTTGATTTTATAACCTTGTATTTCGCTTCTTTATAATATAGTTAGAGATTATGTGATGTAAATGTTGCTACTTGAACATACGTGTTCCTCATAAAAAATATTCCTTTAAGTAAATAAAATAACTTCTAGTTTTACTTTACATATATGGCAGAACACATTCATGCTTGAATAATAAAAGCACTGCCACCCCGTCTATTGTTTCCTATATTTGCCAACATAGTGTCGAGCAGGGGTGAAAAGTAGGAACACGTATGGCAGAAAAAAACATTTTTTTAATGAAAATATGTCAAGAGCATAATACAAACAACGTTTGTTCCTAAACCAATATAAAACAATGGTTCAACCATACAGTACAGTGCGGTGGAACTGCGATGTGGATATAATCTGACGTGTCACATGTTCTGTGTGGGTGAGACAAATTTGACATATCCGCACTAATAACACGCTCATTGGCTATTGAACTAGATAGACAGCCGTATTAATTTGTTTCTTTTTTTTTTAGTACACGCTATATAAAGATTAATCATCATTACTTTAAACCATCTATCTTATATTTGTGATACATTTTAAAAGAATAATAAAGTTTTAATGTGATGAAAAACATACATATATTTTGTTTACTTCTTTCTGGAAGAATTTTACGCTATGGATTATATTATTGCCATTCTCGGAATTTGCGTTTACAAACGTCAAGAAGGCAGGGAGACAGAGACGTATGGAACCACTACGACTAACCGAACGACATTTTCGTGACTTCATTCCTTCAACTGAAAAAAAAAGCTGTACTTTATTGAAATTGTGCAGTATGTTGTTTAAGAAATGACAGCACGGGCAAAAAAATCTGAAAAGAAACAATATATTGGTGCAGTGAGTGTGACGTGGGACTTTGCGTAGTACCTTGTTTTAAAATTTACCATAAACAATTAAAATATTAATAAAAAAATATATTTTGCATAAGTTAGTTAAAATAAGCATAAATAATAATTATTTGCAGAAAAAGAAAATGTTTTTTGTATCTAAATTGATTAAAAAAATGTGCATTAAGGGGTTAACTAAATATAACATTCGTAAATATTAATAATGTCTTTGAAGAACTATGAAAATAATTCGTTTTCTATCGATAAATACAAAATTGTTTCCACAAGACAACAAAATTTACCGCTTTCCTTTGTAACCCCACCTAATTCAGACACTGAGTCTCACTTAAATCGTGTTTGGATGATCATAGAGTTTTTCAACTCCGCGGGGCTAGATACCACTGTCATACAGCAATGCAGTATTCTGACACTCAAAGATATACGAGACAAAGTATTCGGAGCGAGCACGTTGTTCACATACTGCCGCATTGGCATTAACGTCATACGAAAACAGTACCAATAAGTAACCTAGATAAAAAAAAAATGTTCTAAACCGCAATGACACAGTTCAAAAACCGAAAATCGTTCATCATAAATTAACAAAACTCATGAGCGAGTTATAGATTGCGACAAACAATCGGCCGGCACGCAAGCTTTCTGGCCGAAATCGAATTCAATAATAGCGGCACTTTGTCCCGTAACGGTGGCTTATTAATTGTTTCAATAATTTTTATTCGTCATGTTTTCTCCGTCTGCACGCACAATAACGTAAAGTGGGCCAATCGTCTGAATGCCCCGTTCGGGGGTATGACATTTCAGTGGGTAAGTCGGTGTTTCGATTAATCGAGTAGTGAATAATGCTGGCTAAATGCCAAATGGTTCAGCCGAGACGCGAACGTACTCCGTATACATGGGGAAAAACAGCTGTCGCAGTTGCCAAATGCACCTGATCGCAATGCAGAGTCATTTATTTGTTAACCCGATTTCCGCATAACAATACCGTTATCGGACAAGGAACATAATTTCTTATCCTGGTTCATCGTTTGTCTTAAACAAATTTACTATACAAAGTATATGCTAAAAAGGGAGTAAAATCTCGTAATTTTTATAACATTTGTAACTAAGTTTAAAAACCTTATGATCTGCAATAGATTGATCAGACTATTTTAAACGTTAACTAATAACACTTTTGATACAAAAAAAAGCTATATTAAAAATAAGGTCAGTCATTTTCTGCGCTATATTTGTACACATATATATTAATCGTCTAAACCTCTTTGTTAAGCTCAGCTCATAGAGCAGAAGATAATATTCTTAATTTTTGACCTCAAAATTCTTTCATCTCGACAGACTGGACGTGATATTCAGGTCGGCAATTCACTAGAGGGAAAAAAAGTATCTCAAAGGTTCCGTCATCTTTTCTAGACTTGCATGAATATAACGATATGTTACACTAGGCTGCACCTCCCCCGACCGTCTGGGGGAGGACACAGGCGGGCCCGCTCACGCGGGCATACTCTGGCAGGGTCGTGGTCGTATCCGTAAGGCTTCCCATGACTCTGCCCGGCTCATCTGACGCCATTCTCACTCCGTCTTCGTCGTCCGATTCGTCGGGCGACGAGGACTGGGTTTGGGACGGCGGAGGAGGGAGCGAAGAGG
>DWQX01000696.1:0-37483 GCA_018245475.1 Pharmacophagus antenor
AATTAATATTGTAGTATACATGTGTGATTGATTTATATGATTTTTAAAAACTACTTAAACAACAATATGATATCAGAATATCTTATCCTTAATTTACAAGTTGTTCATCAAATAAATTATATTAATAAACTATCATTTACTTTTCCTCTTTATAAAATCTGATTTTAATCTAAACTTAAAAAAAAAATTCCTTTCTACCAAGTGCGAGCTGCTGATTCACACGCCGGAACACTAGAACTCATTGATAAAATAAATTTCTGTTTTGAGCAATCAGCTAAAGAAAAATATAAATTCGAATTAAGACATTAGTGACGCAGCAACTAAATTCCATAGAATAAGTCTCATTAGAAGTGGCAATAACCGGAACGTTTCGCGAAGAATAACGTCTTTAACGGGATTACCTATTAGAAACATGCGCCAAGACTTGGCCCCTTGCCACCACCGAATACCTCAACAATGAGGTTCTTATAAATGTAACAACTCCTTCAAATTAAATATAAATGTAACTTCACAAAGAAATATTAAAGCGTAAAGATCCTTACAATTTTTAACTAATTGTTTGCGGTTTAATTTTAGAAGCAGAGAAAGAATATTTCATTTCTCATCAGAATAATTTCGATTACATGAAAGTTTATAGTATTTTCAAGAAGACAATGAATACAAAACCGAATTTATAATGAAGAATAACATATAGCATTATCTCTACCATCATTCAAGAAAATCTAAATGCATTACTAGAATTACTTCTACGAAATCTTTGAGTCGTGTGCACCGGAAAAATATGAATAGTTGGCCGAACCGATCATCTTTTGGAATTTAATATCAATAATTAATTATACGTGAATCGAAAAAGTAATGTCCTAAGGCAAATAACTTTATTTAACAAGAGCCTACTTACAATATACACGTGGCGCAGTACCCACAATTTGTTTATTACCTCATTTGATCATCTTACATCTTAAGTTTAGCTATAGCACACAATATAATAGCATTTACAAAGCGAATGGTGTTAATCAACACCTATTGTATCCAACATCAAATATACTTAGAGGTGTGGCGTCACAATGAGAGGCTTCGTCGAACGATTACACGGAATCCCTCAAACAATTTACCGTGCTCGTGTATTGTTCAAGACTCCTTCAATTCGAAATTAAATTTTACGGCAACCATTATTTGATAGTTCTGATTGTCTATGAGATGTAATTATAATAATTTCAAATACACTAACTATTCTATAGTTTAAGGGATGGTAAATTACTCTCTAGACATTGATACCATTTTACTGCCCCGGTGGCGCAGTGGTTTACTACTTGCCTTGTAACACGGGAGTCCCGGGTTCGTTTCCCGGACCAAATAAATTTTCAAACCCGCATCGCTAGCTAAATTCCTCAATGTCAATCTGCCGCCATAACAGCATTGCTGTGTTTAGATAGTCATACATCGGAGAAGTGAGAGCCGGAAGTATTATGGGTGAACTCGCCACATCAACTAGAGCTTTATTGTTACTTACATCGAGTGAAATCGAGGTCATGCCTTAACCCATAACCGATGAAAATAAAAGAAAACCTTATGCCACTGTGTCCGAACTAGAAGATGATGAAACTTATTGCCATATGTCTAGTAACCGGCTCTATCTTGTCGACACCGAATAAAGGGCGCCTCTCGCCCCCGCGTTTGCGATGCAGGCGAACGATAGTCGGAGTCGGGGCCCGGCCTCGACTTCGACTATTACGTAGCCCTCGCCACTTGACAGTTAGGATAAGCCAGCTCTCTGGCCAGGGTAATGTAGAGGATAGCTCGCGAATCACCGGATTCGCGAGCCAGTATCGATGACGCTGTAATAGTCGTCAATAAGACTAACAGCGCAAACTTCACCGTATCCAGCAGCAGTCTATCTTGTCGTGTTGACAAAAATTCAATAATGCTTAAGCATAAAAAAGTTTCTGTCAATGTCTTCTCTACCAGTGTTATTACTAAAGTAGATTACATCGATTTTTTTTAGGAGTATGGGGTTCAAGATGTATTTTGCTGTATGCTACTTGAATAAACGAATCACACTAGTCATGCTATATCTAAAGCTTTCCTATTTAAAATAATACCCAGAGTACGTATTATCTACTTAAACGAATTTTTATGTGATAAATTTCTAAATAAATAAATATTGTGGTGTTTATAAATTTTCCGTTATTACTAACTCCCAACTGACAGCGCCCACAGAGCTATTTTCATGCAAATCTGAGCACTTCTGGAGAAAAATTTCACCAATAGAATCTGGGCCACCTGAGCCTATAATTTATTTTAACACTTCTGTGAAATCGCCTTTCTTTCACCGGATATTAGAATCCGTTTTTTCTCTTTTCCAATTAACGAACCATTACAAAATCCTCAGACTTCCTCCTAGGTTTATACTTTATAAGTCGCTTTAATACTTTAAATTTAAAAAAATTCCAATGGCGATTAACTTAGTCTCTCGTAAATTACAACATACATAAAATTAATTTTATTTTTGTTTTTTTTTTGCTTATCTACTCGTTATTTCATCATATATCATTTATGTATATATTTTAATAACATATTGGTAAAGTCACGTATATACATTATGTTTTTATTATTATTATTCATAATAGATTGAAAGGTTGCAAAAAAAATTAAAATTAAATTAAACTTGTCTGCATTTATATAACGTTCGTTTTAATTTATTTAATAACATACTGTAGACTTCAGACATGGAAAGGTAAAAATAATATAATTACCACTTTCATTCAATGTTTTCACACGAAAAAATTATAATCTTCGGATGTCTGTATAATAATAGGAAGCAATACATCCTAAATTTCTATCTTATCAATGCACAAGCAAAAGTCATTTAAAATCTAGTTTAATACTTCACACTGTATATAACAAAAAGAAAACAATAAAGGAACAAATCTTATTACATGAACCAATAGCTAAGGCGTATAAAAATGGTCTTAACAAGTTTAATTATATTAGGAAGTAGCGAGACTTGGCTTTTTGCCACTAGCAATGCACTCCAAGACTTCAGATATTGTGACAAGTGACTTTCATATTCAAGAGAGAAAACATTGTCATTATTCTATATATAATTTTAGTTTCAAATTTTTTATTCATTAAGCTAATATTGCTATGCGGGCGTCAAAAAATCATGTCGTTCCGTTATTCTATAACAATTTTATTTCGCTTGTAATTTTTTTCCTTTAATGTTTCTTTGCTTAAGTAGCATTAAATTTTTGAATGCAGAGACTACAAAATCATAGTAATTTTAGAAGTTTACATAACATTTTCGCAAAACAATTTATCATTGCGTTAAAGAACGGTAGCACCATCTAACTTAATTTGAACATGTTTGGCGGAGTAACCTGAAATAGTAGATTTGACGAAATTATTTTTATTTGTAGTATTAAACATGGTATTCTTATTATTGCGCCATCTATCGCAAGCAAAAAGAATTTATAACTATTGTAGTTGTGCAAGAACCATAATGATTCCGTAATAACTAAGTTAAAACACAGGAGGCATAAATCGAAACAAGCATTTAGTTTTTGTTACTATCAGACGATTTAATTAAAGCACTTGTTTTCTTTGATGCAAACATTGGTTGAAATTTAAATGAAGATTTGTGTACACAAATCAAACTCAAAATCAACGAGTAATAAAATATTTATTAAAGCTCAACTAGCATAAACACAAGGCAAATATAAAAAAGGAATAAAGATACAGCCAAAATTATCGACAATGCTATTAAATTTTATGAAAATAAAATACAAACTTACACAACAAGATTTATAAGTATATTGTGTTTCTCTACATTATATAAACTTTACTATCAGTACAGTATTTGAGACATGATAAAGTGAATAACTGATTACAATGACAAGAAAGTAATAGACCAAATAATAGACCTGATTTTTTTTAAACAAAAACTAAATAAAGAGTAACATAAACTTCAGATCATCTTTGTAAAAAAATCGTTCTTTTCTAGAAAACTATGAAACATTTTTAGAAATTACATACACACTGGCTGATATGTGAAAGGCTTGATTTTGCTCAAATCAAATAAAATACCATTAACTTAAAGCAAACACACACACATATACAGTTTCGGTTAGCTGTCTAGAATATTATACGGACTCACAATGAGTAGACACAATAAAAATGTAAAATATTATAACAATGGGCGTAATACGGTTTATTTATTTTATATTCACGATATAACAATTTGCTTATCAATAATTTCATCTTAGACTAGTTGGGTACAGGACTTTAAAACATTCATCTTGTGAAATCTGGTATTCCAATTACGTTACAATTTATCATTTATATAAATACCTATGGATGATATAACAACATTTATAATTAACATTAATGTTTGATATACGTTCTGGAAGTATATTGGTGGTTATGCGTTCGTCTAAATCAAAATTGTAAAATATCATGAAACAATTTTCCGTACATAAAGAACGCGTAACATTTGTTAACGATAACTGTTAATGTTAAGGGTACGCAGATATAGTGTAGTAGATATATATAGCGTTTAAGGATAACAAATACTGGAGACTTCATAATGGAGTCTAGCCGGCTAATATATAAAACTAAACTTATCTATCGACTATCTATGTTTATCAGTAGGCCTTTATTTGTTATATCTATACATATAAAACATATTTTTAATATTTTCATATATGTATTTACAGCCCCCTGAATATCTAAATAATTGTAAAAAAATAAACCTTCGTTTAGAATATTTATTTATATTAGAAAAAACAAGGAGGATTTCAACTAATTGTACCGCAAGTTGTTCAAACATAACTGGTGTGACGTAATGAAATCCTGGCACTTTTACACATTTGGTTAGATGCCCTACCGAAAAAAGTGTTAATGCTCTTTCAATGTTTGTCCCTATTGTTAATTATTAACTATAGTTATAAAAATGTTATGTACACGTTTTATCTTTATTTATAAAATAGTTTGCAATAAATATGACCTATTTCCTTACCATGAATCACTTAAAAAAATTAACGATGTACAAAACTACTGTCTCTAGAATATTTCTGTCGACCTTCGATGTTATGATAATAAAATTAAATATCATTGTATTAACAGAATAAATATTGACCTACTCATCATACAGTTGTATCCAATTGCGCTTTGTGTATTCAACAAAAATTTTGTACATCGAGAACTATTTTTTTTTTTGATTACACTTAAAGTTAATTAACAAAAAGAACCAGCAAACAAATTGTCTACAACCAATTTTTTAAACTGACTAATTGTTTATGTATATTTCCAAATTTACACATAACAGCTTAAAGATATATTCTGAATTTTGTAAACACGTTTTAAATATTTCAATTACATAAATACAATACATAATGTATTTTTAATTATTTATGTACATTAAATAAACATTTATTCAACCTTGACTATCTTAAATTAACAATTTTCAGTCCTTAACAAATTTGTTATAAGGGGTAATGGAACAAATTAATAAAATTTCAGGAAATTTCAAAAAGTCTTTTTTAAATGACATTTAACAGTTACAATACGATATATACAAAGTAAAGGCACCAACAACAACCAAGTCGAAAATACGGGTTCGCGAATGAAAGAATGAACAAATAAATAAAAATACTGGCTAAAGCAATTATTGGAGCCCAAATTAATAACTCGCATAATTTTGGGCCGGCCCCGAAGACTAGACGATATTCTTCTTTACAAGCCATTTCTTTGTCTTTGTTTTTACAAATTATTATATGAATCAGGCTTTGTACATTGTTCGGATGTATCAAAACTTATTTTCTATGATAAAATACGCTGTGATTAATACGTTCCAAGTCCTGCTGAAGATTCCTTAGAAAACTAAAATTTAAAATAATTGCACATACAACTTTAATTCCTATAAAATGTTTTTAAATTATTTTCTGAATGAAGGATTAACAGTGTATATGCTTCACAAGACTGCAAAGGAAAAATATTTTAAAAAAAGCTCTGGCAGGAAGGGTACGTGTTACGTGCAACATGTTTTTTTATGTTGTCTAATTAATACTTGCCGTTTTAATTTAGCCGAAAATTAGTGCAGAACAATAGTTTGCTAAAAATATGAATTTTAATGGCCTAATAATTAATTTTGTTAACGATTAGCAAAATTAATTTCGGAACATTCTCTCATTGTTTACTGATATAATCCAAATAAATAATTAATTAGCTCTAGCATATAACATATGAACGTTGGACGAGTGCGACAATTAAAAAATTATGTACCAAATATATATATAACACATGTTTGTATAATTTTGCTTAATTACATATATACACATTTCTAAATATCAATATTTATTGACTACTTTATGAAATTAGTAATCCAACGCATATAAAGGAAAATAAAATCTATACTTTTATATACACGTAAAAAAGTCGATATGAATAGCAAATTAAGTGACGTAATGACGTCTAACTTAAATGAAATATCCTTTAAGTTTCTATACATGTATATAAGAAGTGCAAACTTCAAATGTTTTAGGCAAGTCTTACGTAGTAAATAAAAAGTCAATATCCCTGCAAACAATTTAATAAAATCATATTTACATTTTAACTTTCTGCGAAAATGTTATGTCGAAACAAAAGTAAGAATTATTCATAAAAGATAAAGTTTCAAGAATTTCGAAAGAAGAAATGATGACTCTTCGTCTATTTTTTTATAATTCATATTATAAATATCTTCTCACTACAGGCGTAGAGACTACAAAGAATTAATTAGCTAACCAATATAACAGTAAGATTATTTTTACCGATGATTATTTTCAATTATGAAGGCTCATTAAAAATTTCATATGAAAACAATAAAAGAAATATGTTTCATAATTTCATTGTTCAATAATAACGCTCCAAGATCTCAAAAAAACAAGCAATTTTCGGTACACAATATGTATAATTAAATAGTCTCTCACGTTCAAAATAAGTTTTTTATCTAGAAACTTAAGTAAAAGGAAAATATAAAGTATCTAAGCAAAGTTATTTATTATTTATTTAGTAGTAATAAATAACATTAACAATGGACGTCATATTATATTAGATACTTTTTGTTACATGACTTTTTACTTACTCCGTTAACAACACATGCATATTTGGTATCAAATTAAAAAAGAATGTTTTGTAATAAGCATAGAGTCCACTATCTAATATCACTCGCCGTTCGCAGCGTTACCTCACCGCGGCGCGCTCAGTCCGCACCGACTTCGACCCACGACTGCGCACGCGCAGGCGCCCGGTCCGCTAACGCGAGTGACGTCACGCGGAACGCGCCGCGCTCAATGAAACCGCGCATATCTATAATGCAATATAAAGGAATTTATTATTCTTGTTGATGGAATCAATGTATACTTAGACTTAATCAGCAGTCATCCTAATCGCAATTACCACAAAGTATAAGAGGCATTGTATCTGAGAGTCGTCTTAACACGTTCACATCGGCATGTACCACCGGTCGTTCAGTCGACTCTCCCATTTGGCGGCGTGGGTCAGCGGTCGGTAGCTAATCTCTCATTCGGTAAATATACGAACGAAATATCATGCCAGTTTGAGTTTTTAAAACGGTAAACACCTTAAATTAGTAGCCAAGGATATTATACAATTAGTTTACGTGTCATATCATTACATTTGATTTTCATTAATTTTGTTGATACACTCACACTCCGCAAACCTACGGTTGAATACGCTCGCCGCCCCACGGCGAGAAACAAAAAAATCGGCGCCGGCGTGAACGTGTTAAAGATTGCGTACATACGACATACGGTCAAAATATGACTCACGATTTAAATGAGTAACTAACAATGTATTTACAAAATATTAAAAAATAAATTTAAAAATAGTATTCAACAAACCTCCAGAACTTAGGTTCAATGTTCTAGATTTAAAAATGTATAGTGTTTCAGAGTGTTTTCTCGAGTTCATTATTGACATCCCAACTTCGATAGCTGCAGAACGAAATGCGTCCTGTTTTATAATTCTTCTTTATTGCTTATAGCTGTACTCACGTCATGAGGGTTTTTATAAAGCCTAGAATCACCTGCGCTGCCTCGGCCGCTACAATTGGAATAGGTCATCATGCGCTCTCTCTAGGCGCCTCAGGGAGCTGTCCACCCGCCGCCCCTGCGTGAGGGTGGAGGGCGGAGGCGGCAGGGGCGGCGGTATCACCTCGTTGTAGGATGTCGACGCGCCCATCGATGCAGACTGACGTAGTCGCGCAGTCGGCCGATGACGCACGAAGCTATCCTCCAGGTCTCTCACGAATCTGGAATTTTAGATTAACATATTTTAAGAAGAATACTACACAATAACATTTAACATAAATGCACACCGAAATATCACATATATAGTAACAAAGCCTGGTACTGTCTGCGGGATTTGCAAGAGCAGTCCCCTCTCTTATTAGTTATCAGGTCTTATTAGCTCTAACAAACAACACCTACCACGCAGTTAATTATCAGCTATTTAACTTTTTCATATATAGTTTACAATGGCAAATTTTGAGACGACTTGAATATTTATATACCAGGTCAAGGTGTGTTAAGAATAAAATTATTTATGCCGAAATGGACATGACCATTTTAACAGAACGACAAACTGACAGAAGCACTAATATCTATTTACAATTATTTATTATATTTACATATTAGAAATAGACTTTAAGGTTTTTTTAAAAAATCTCTTCGTCTATTTTGAAAATATGCTTTATTAATGATTACATTTTTCTTACATAACAGATATCCTCAATATGACTTCATACGTTCGTTAAGTGCAGTTAACAAAGTCCTTCCCTCAGAATATTTGCGGTGATTTAATAAATAAAATGAATTCCCGTATCAGGTAGTCACCGATATAAATAAATTTATTATCAGTATGTTTATAATCAAGTAATTAACATAATTATTAAATGACTAAGCGACTGTAAAACATAATAGTTTATTAGGAACAGCCCGAAATGCCTTTGCGTGTAATAAACAAAGAAATGTTAACCGATTTGAAACACGAAAATCATAAACGAATTACAAACTCTGAAGATTTACGTTTTCCTCGCTTTAGAAAAAAAAGTGGAAATAAAAAGCCAACATTATCACTCATAATAAAATCTGGTGCAGTAAACATTGTTTCTAATTGTCACAACGGTACAGTACCTTACAAACCCACTACTTGAAATACGCAGTGGAATCAAGAGTATAATATACAATGAGATGATAATGATATATACTATTACATAATAAATAAATAGACTATAAACCCAAAAACCGGTTTGATCCAGATTTAAAAAAAATCGCCATCCGCGAAGATGCTATATTTAGCTGTGAAGCGCGTCGGGACACGTGAAGTGTACCGACAATTGACCACTTGCTGCTTCCGTCCGCCTACAGTTTGTATTTCTGTTCGATTTCGTTTCGTATGCTATACACAATAAAGTCGCCTTTTCGTTTAACGTTAAAACTTAGACACCGAAATATCGTGACAACCACATTTTTGAGCACGTGCTTATATTTTTATACGTTATAAACTGAATCGGATGTTACTAGGGATATATAGAGTCAGAAAGGTTGCCTGAAAGAGACTGTAGTAAGACTGCCTTTTTACTTTTTTTTGCTTCGCTCTATTTGTAACAGTTAATTTCTTTTTATTTTGTTTCATGTGTATTTTATTTTCTTCTTGTTATGCAATAAAGTCTATTCTATTCTATTGTATGCGACGAACTGAATAAAGATCGTATCAAGATGCTCCGTATACGAAAAGCTCCGAACACGAAGAAAGAAATGTTTCAAGTCATAAGTTTAAATTAAAGCCAGAGTTTGCATTCTTAGGTTAAAATTGACCATTCGATTAAAAAGTACTTTTCTGTAAAAAAGTATCGAAAATAAATATCCTAACGTCTACATTCTTTGAGGTTCTACGTATCAAAGAATACACTGCCAAGAAAACATTAAATTTGTATGTACCGTAAAAAGCAATATTTGCATATTATTTTTAAGCTACATACAAATGTAATCTATTAATAAATAAAATAATAATATAAAATTTATTCGTACAAATATACATACCTATTTAGACGGATTTAAGAGAAACCTACTGCCATCGTTACAATTCGAATAGCCGTTTATGTAAAAAGTGTACATTATCCTTTTTATATAATTGTCTAGTACAAGGCAGGATTGAATTTGAATTAACACTAAATTTACCTGACCCGTCATTTTGACATACCAAACCTAGATAAAACATGCCGTATACTAATATGCGTTTCATTTTTTTATTTTGTTATACCGCCTCTGGCAACATTGTTTTATATATTTTATAGCAAAACAGTAAAAATAAGAATACAATATTGCACAAAACTACAACAGACTCGAAAAGAAAATCATAAAATAGTGTCGGTAAATCTAGTGCTAAAAAACACAAAAATATCTCAGAGGTATGTAGAATAATTTAAGACTGATTAACGAAAGAATCTCGGCATACGAGTGAAGCACAATAGAGCAAAAGGAACGCCCAAGTGCACTAATATTAGATGCACAGCCATCCCAATCCTTGGTCCAAACGAAATTCGATTAATAGGTCGTCGACTTGTATTTTTGCAATGCAAATCGTGTGAAAAGAATTCATATCTTTATTTATAATACCGTGACACACATTCGGCCGCTGAAGTAGTCGTATCGTTATAGAATTTGCGTTAATTCGAATACATTATTATATCTAATCCTGTTTCGATGTTACTTTAGATTAACAGACAAGAAACTCGTTTTTCTCGAATATCCCTTGATAATTTTAGTCATAATGGTGACAAATGTTAATAATTAACGTAAGATTTACGATAAAGGATATGATCCAAATGTCATTGTCTACATTAGGTTCTAATTTTTTATAAGAGAGATGATATGGACAGATACTATAATTGAACTCATACAATAATATCTGCAATTATGTCTAAAAAGAGCAAATGGCAAACGAAAATCGATTGTATCTGTTAATATTTCGGTTAATTTAGCATTGAAACGTGCAAATTAAAGGCAGCGTGTTCAATTCATTATAATTCGAACAATAAGTACTATAAACGTTTTATAAAAATTTGTTCTATTCCGACATGGTCCCAAATTTGGAATATCACACAAAGCTTCAAACTTTTTTCGTATTTTAAAGCTGAGATCATTGTACAGACACAACATTATCGATATTCGTATTTTCACCCGTTATAAACGACAAATGACGTCATAAACCCCGGTTTGTACTTTGAAAATGAATAAATAATGTATTTCAAAAATAAATGAAGTTGACAATAATTAATGAATCTTCAAATTAATATACTAACAAAACTTGGGAAAAAAGACATGTAAATATAATCAGTACGTTTCACAACTTAAAACACAATTAATTTACGTAATTTTTGGTTGTTATAAATACACAAATGAAAGTGAAGTAAATCTAAAACATATTTTAAGAAATAAAACATAAGGTTGTTTTTTACAATTACCACTAAACTACACCAAAGTAAATGCGTAATAAGTCGCCAAAGTTCTTATCAGGCACGAGGTCAATAAACGAATGCACGACATGAAGCACCTCTCATCGCTATGTTTATACATCGAACGTTGAAAGTGAACGGGGGAGGGGTTCTTAACTGATATGGCGAGAAAGGTGGGGTACAGTCGCGTGCACATTTGAAAAGTTGGATAACCATAATTACATGTTCCAATCTACGTATCCAAACATACAACTACATTCCTACGGCATGTGATATAACGACGATGAAAATGTACAGTTGTGCACATACGTATCTAATAAAATGCGGAGACAACAAATGCTAACGTAATCGACTTGTATGATATAAATGCAAATGTAAAGAAACAATAAATGGAGAATTGTTTGAGACCACAGTCCGCAATTAACAACTAGAACGCGTTGCTTTGTCTTCACCAGTACACTCCCTACACTACAATCTGACCTAAAACGCGTTTTAAAAATTATATTTTTCTACAAATTTCTTATTCTTTTTTATCGACAATGTGCTCCCTCTTTACCTCAATATAACATGATCTTAAGTAACAATGTGGGGGGCGGTGCAGCATCATCTAGACTACTACTCGCATGTATGACTCCCGAAACAGCAATACCGTTATAGCGGCAGATTGACTGTGAGAGTAGCAGCCAACTAGGCGAGTTCAAAAAAGCCTTTCACAATCTAGACTCCACTACTCATGTAGATCCAGATCAAACCCGGGACATCCATATAACAAGGTAAGTGGTAAACGACTGCGCAATGCAGGCAGTCAAAATTCTGATAGTTACCATCCCGTTATAATTAAACGCTTATCTTTAAACATAACGTAAATAACATAAACAGGGTTGGTTACGTAAGTAAAGACAAGAACAAAGTTACGACGAGCCTACATAGTTTACACATGCGATTACATAATGAAATTCAAATACTGCAAAATATCATCTAAATTTACAAAATTAAAATGTAACAATACATTAAATTGTAATTTATTGATCCAAGCGTTACTTTGCGGAACTCACGATTCAATAAAAAGCAAAAAAAAATACTTTGCTAAATTCCACTTACAAACGCAAATATTACGACTAAATTACGATCTCAAGCGATAAATCCTTGGGAGATTATTTCCGGAAGATGCCACGTGTGGTGCTGAAACGCGATGAGATTGTAATAGAATCGTTTAACTAGGAATTATCATGTTAAACACAATCATTAAACATGTGATTAAAATATCGGGTAATTTAAGTAACTGCGGGAATATGAATAAGGCATATTTTGTATTCTGATCGAATGTAAAACATTCTCTTAACAAATATAACTGTATGATAACAATTATTATAGAAACCGAAATATGAATCGATTGATTAAATTGCGATGCAAATACGACCTCGTACCAGTCACGTAGTTTTATTACAGTAATATGAATAAGTTAGTACCATACGGGGATAAGGGAGGGGGAGGCGGGTTGATACGGTATGTATTTAATGAAAATAAGTGTATTTATATGTTAAAGATGAGTGGATTGCCGCTTTGTAGAATGTTCGTTACCTTTGCTATACCACCAGGCAGGTTATTACGTAAGAATGCAATGAACATTATTCACGCTGTTATTTTGCATGTGATGCGCAATCGATCTTTGTAAATAATAAAATGATATTTTTCCAGCGACGTTAGCAGAAAATACTGATTTTCATAGAGATCGATGGTTCTTAACAAGCAGTAATTAAGAGCAACTTTTGTTTAACTTTCCCTATCGCTAGTCGTACGCAATATTTATTTGTAATATTAAAAATATAAAAAGGTTAACAGTATAGACCGTTCTTTGCAAGCATATGTTCTATCTATTCAAGATAATAAAATAAACTTTAATAATTGTTGAATGACGAATTGCCTTAATGGGAAGGTAAAAATGGCAAATCACATCATGTAATAACCCATACTATGAAGGTGTTTATTATATATATAATTGAACATGCCCTTTTTTTTCTTCGTGGGTAAATTCGCAAAAACAGTATCGCTGGACTGGTACCGGATAAAACCTCACGGCATTTACATTATCTGTAGATATGGTGATTCTGACGTGAAAATTTATTACCTCTCGGTTTTTCACCTAAATGTGATATCTTAAAGTAAAATGGTCAGAATTCTAACAATTAAACAAGAATTAAAAATCTATATGGATTACCTAAAACGTGATATTAATTGTATGGGTATAAACCGTGACAAAAGTCTTACTTTATGTCTATGGCTGAGTGTCATTGCCTTCTTTGACATTAAGAGAATAAGAAAACTTGAAAACATTACAGAATATGCGAAATGGATACACTCATTCGAATGTTCTAGTAATAAAAAACCTAACATGTTAGAACACAATGTTCAGAAATACATATGACAATTAAAATCCATGCAATCGAGCCTGCATAGACAAATGCCAAACTATTATATACGAAGTTGTAAGGTAGAAAAATTTATAAAAAAAAAACATAATTGCATACAGTGCTTACGCGTTGAACGTCTGCGGAATCCTATTCGCTCGTTGAGATTACTTCCTCTCTCGCGGAATGAGATAGAAATTAAATTGCATGACAGAGAGTGGCCTAGTGATCAAATTACCTAGTTATCAACTATAGGATGTGTTAGATTCGTGTGAAAAAAGTCTGTACTAAATATAATTTAATTGTTTAAATCAGTTGCTCGAGATATTTACATAAACAACTGTGGCTTCAAGTAATGACATTTTTTTATACTTTTCATTGAGCTGTTCTGAATGTTTACGTGTAAAATATCCTATAGAAACTTTAGTAAATACTCCCGATGATTTCTCTTTTTAGATGATACGTATACATCCTTCTCACTGCGGTCGTAAGAATTGATTCATTTAAATAAATATGGTTAAAACTAATTCACAATAGGCTAATCGACAGGTCATTACAATGTGTTATTGTAACAGTATTCCAAATATTATTATGATAACGACTATTATACGTGTATATGAATTAATGACGCAAAATTTTCGTGACCCAAGAAAACTTGCGTTGACCGTGAGTGAAACTTTCGGTAACGATGTGTTACATTATCTTTATACCAAATGTAGCCGGTTTGACGTCATATTACTTTTATTATTATATATTTTAGTGAAATACCGTCGCAACTAGTACATAGTCATGAGATGAATCCAATAGAGATAAATATAATTTTACATTACACAAGTGACAATGAAATTAGCTGTTTCACACATGCTGAAATCATTTAAGAAAAGGGAACTATCGGAATATCACTAAGTGAAATAAAGTTTTACTAAATATATGAAATGTTATCTCTGCACTCGAGCGGTGCACCTCAGTAGCTATAATGTTTCGCTGTTGATGTAGCATTGATGATGTTGTATCTCGAAATGCGAAAGGAAATATTTTTCTAGATATATATTATATTACATTATACATGGAGCATTAGCGTGGTCGAACGCATAAGGTTAAAAAAATAATGAACAATAAAGCATACTAATATAAAAACAAGCGGACATAAAAATTAATGATGAATTTATAAGTACTAGCAATAGGTTTAAATTATTATATAGGTAATTTTAAATAAGTTGTATTATTTTTAAATAGGTATAGTAATTGAAAACATTATGTACTTTCATGTATACCACGCAAACGAAAATCTGTTGACCTACTAACATGTAAAATTACCCAAATTAAAATGGATAACATTTATGGTTTCCAATTTTACTTTTAAAAGAAACGCCTAAACTGAAAATCTGTTTGAAAATCAATCACAGTAAATCGAGTTCCAAAATAAAACAATATTTGTTTAACCATAGTTAAAATAAAATAACACCGAAAAGAAATCAATAACTTAGAGTGGGAAATAAAAAAGGCGCACTCGCCTCGTCACATGACTGCGCGGACGCATGGAAAGCGGCAAAAACAAGAATTAGTGACCTTGAATGCTGAGTCAAGATTCGCGAAAAAATCTAAACACTTTTCCATTACGATACAATATACTTACTTGCAGGTTTGTATACAATAGTTTTCGCTTCTGAACAATAAAGTTAATATAACAAGAATTAAAAAAATAATGTTAAACATTTTGTACTAATACAGAACACTAGTGGAAAGTTTTTATGTAGACATTCGAATGAACAATATTGCATTATCATAATATTTTGAAACATATCAATAGCTGTAATTAATTAGCAAGTTTAGATTACTGAATAATGCATGGTTGTCACCAAATTTGTACATTCTTGTTATTACTTGAGTTTTCCCATTACGGAACAGATATTTTATAATTAATTTCGATCCATTAAATCGACGATTGCAAGCCCGCCGCTAAAAAGCGTTCGTCCAAATACCGGTGTTAAATATTTATCTAAATCTGATAAATAAAAAAATATCTATTCATAATGCATTCATTTAGATATTGTAAAATATGGCCCCCTTTTAAAACCGTGGTAAACTAGATTTGTAAAAATAAATAGCATTATATTTCAAAAGCTTCAAAAAAAAAAAGATTTATTCATAAGAAAATTTCAAATTCAAGAAATATTATTACAAAAATGTATTATTGATAAAACATTTTTGGCATTATCTTAACAATTCTGGTAGTATAATATTTTTATTTATGTATAAGTTTTACTTAAAACTATTAGCAAAATTTTGTAAAAGTTGAAAATCAGATATACACATATAAATTAGATAATAATGTTTTTGCATAAATATAATAATAATTTAACAAAAACAAGGGTAATGTCCTGGTTCAAATTAATATAATATGGTAAAATGGATCTGCATTTTCATTTAAATATCTGATTTTTTTATCATAATGTTCGAATAGCTTATCACCTATGAAACCCCATGGGAACCATGTCATTGACACAGCTTGTCTGATAACCTAAATTATGAACAACATGTATACATGTGTGTCAACATTATCAATTGTTACAACATAGAGGACAAAAGTCATTTGACATTATAACTTATATCTATAAATCATGCTTGAATTCAAATCTTTTAGTAGTAACTTCCACATAAATTATCAGTGCCTACATATACGTGACTTATCAAGCAAAGCCTTTATTTACATTTTGCTCGTGTTATCTACAGTGTTATTCAAAAATCTCAGTAATAGTAGCTGTACATAAATTTTCACCAAATTATTTATTTAATACTATTAAAAATAATAATAGTTATCCTTTAAATTGATGATTTATGGGGAACCTAATTTCAGTTTTAAGATTTCATCTCCAAATATGTGGTATGCTCAACTTTGTGTTGATATTATATAATACTCCAGGGTCAGGTCAACCATCTTCATATCGCTTTTTTTTAATAAGTGTCATTAGTAAAATTGTTACATACTGCATATTAAAGCACCCTGTTATGCATAATCATTGCTATAGATTTTTACTACTACCAAAAATATATTTTCAGTATATGGCCATAAATGTTCTAATAAAATGAAGGGTAAATAACAGCAAAATTATTTATATTTGAGAATTTATTAAAAAATATGTCAATAACCTATGATGAATAGTATTTTATTTTAGTCTTTATTTTCATTACCAAAACTTTTCTATAAACTATTCTGTCTTTGGAATTTTTAAAACTATTTGGCCATGTTGTATTTTAATAATATTTGTTTATACTCACTCGCTATTTTCCTTGCTTTTTTCGACATGTTTCTTTATGTCGGCAAGAGAAGAATCCAACCGGTTTAAAAAGTTATCAAAACTCTTCTTTTCATCAGGGCTTCCCGGAGAGAAGTCCCGAGAGTGTCTTGACGACATATCAGACATAGATGCACGGTGCAGCGGTACAGCAGGCTCCGTCACTCTCTCTCCATTTTCATAAAAGGGTGAATCTCTAGTTACGGGAATCAGTAAATACTCTCTTAAAAACAAACTGTCGGTAGCAAATAGACGATTCGCACGTCTTATCTTTTCCATCTAAAACAATTGCACCAGGGCCTCTATATAATTTGAACTAATGTTTAATAATTTATTTATTATATTATGATGATGAAGACTTACTGTAACGCCATATTTTAAAGCAATTCCTTGCAGTGTATCACCTTTAGACATAACATGTTTTATATATTCTTCATTCCTTTTCATGTGGTTGCATGTACTTCCATATTTTTTTAATGGTCGAGCTGAATCTCGAATTGAAATTCTTTCATCGAAAAGACGATCCTCCTCCATATTTGACGTAAGCGAAAATGAAACAGATGACAATTAACACAGTGACAAGTAATTGAAATTGACAACTAAAATACAGATGTCATAAATACTTCATGGAAAAGATTAAATATAACTTAACTTCAACTATTTTGCACCAAAAATCACATCTAATTTTCTTTTTCACATTTCACTTTTTTATTTTTGTACCAGTCATCTTTTCATTATATTTCGTAATTTTTATACCATTAATAAAACCACAGAACTACCTAAATTATTATAAATCTAAAAATACTCTTCATTTACTCGATTAGTTTCATAGATGGCGTTAATAACTTGCCATTTATTCTCGATCTCAATCCAAGTGCTCTCGCCGTTCCGTTCCCCGAATATATATTCATTCATTTCATTCGCTTAGTCTTGGAATAATTTTTGTGTGAGGTGGTGTGTTGTGCAGTTTCTCACAATATTTGAATCGTTTCGGTCCATTTATTTATAGTGTATTAAAGAAAGTTTATTACATTATAAAACAGTTTTTCTGTCGAATTAGTTATAAAAAATATATTTTGAGTGATAAAAAGTTTACACTTTTTATTTATTAGTTTAAACATATGAGAGCTATAAATTTTAATATTAAGTTTTTGTGATATGTGAAGGTATGTATATAATATATTGACTTTATTAATTCCTACAGTAGACATATATATGGATACGGCGCTTATTTTCCCCAATGTGGTGCGCACCCGCCCTGTAGCGAAATACCGCGAGGGTTGCGGACACGAGCAGATTTATATTGAGCCATATTTTGGGGTGTGCTGTGTGAACCCTATATATTACATGTTTTGCTTAGCTCCATTATTAAAATTTGGACTTAAACTGTATTCTTACGCTTTATTTTTAAAGCAAATATAGTTTTATTAATAATTGACATAATTTTAATAAAAAAATCTATAATTAACCGTCTCTCGTTATCAAAGCCGTACACGTACATTTTGAATATTCTGAAAAGATATAATATTAAGGAAATGATAATTGCCAAAAAAAATTGGAATGTGTAAACTCAAGTTTATTGAAAACCAAGTGTAATTTGCGGCTATTTCAAGAACATATAAGTTTTAAGTTTATGTTTTCTATAGTTGAAACATATGGCACCATTCGTAATCTCATTGAACTTGGATTCCATGATCAATATCTGATAAATATCTGCAATTACTATAATTAAAATTAGAGTAACTAGATGCACCCAGATCGTATTTGTTTTAGTATGTGTACAATAAATTGTTAATAATTATTTTGTAAAGATGTTATGCTTGGAGATGTACTCCTAAAGGAATATTTCCAAGGTTATATTCGCAGAGTTAGATATTGTAATAAATATCTTATAGTGTCTTCCGCCAGATAGCTCTATAACGAGATTTCGTTTGTTTTACTTTAACTACTTTTGTTTTAAACGAAAAATAATTCGCTGTAGATTTTTCTGTCTGTAGAGTTTGGACGTAATTTCTTAATAAAGATATAGAAATTTAGCTATACCTTTTAAATGTGTAACTAAATTTCTTTAAGGACATTATGTAGATCTAATAGCAAGTAAAATTTAGTTTTATATGTTTATTATTATAAAGAAAGACCCTAATAACTTTTCCATGCCGAAACGGCTACGATTTGAAGTAAGGACCCTTCGGACCCTATTAGTTTTTAAGGGGTAAGTAGAGTGTAAAATAGCAGAAGAGCATAAAAGCAGCCCTCGATGACTAGAACGAAGTTCGTTTAAGTACGATGCCGTGCTTGTGGGACCTCGAGAAATAATATTAACTCAAGTAGAGAGGTTTAGTTTAAATTGAAAACTTTCTTGTCCGTATTAGTATTTTTATTTGGGTATAAATTTATTAAAAACCTGAAAGACTGTTTAGGGACTGCAGTAAATAAATTAATTAGTTATTGATATTAAATTACATGTAAATAAATACTTAATTACCAATTTTCGTTTCAGTTTTGTTTAAAAAAAAAGTAATGTAATATCAATATCGACAATCATTGACTAACTTATCTGTCTGCCCTCGGGCGCAAAATTCTACCGACCTTTTTGTAACTCGGAGGTCTCAAGATCGATTACGGTGTCACATTAGTAGTGTACTTTAGATGGTCTCTCCTGGCTAATTATCACCCGTTGTGCTATTATAGTAACTTTGCTGTGCCGGAAGGCAGTCATATAAGATTCTGAATATTCAGGGTATGCACATTTCATTTTCATTTGTGTTTGCATTTACATAGTTCTACATTGTCATTGTCACTTTACATCAAGTGTGAATTGAGTTCAAGTGTTAGCCCACACCTGATAAAAAAAACTGTTAATCATTTACGTTATTTCAATGTAATACGTATTTGACCTTAGGCAATTAAAATTCCACTGACTCATAGTAAACCTGTTGTATACATCAGTCGTTAGTAATATCTTATTATGTCAGAAAAAAGACTAAGAAAAGAAATGACGGCTGTGAGTCATTCCATGGAACGTGGAATTCCTAAACTTTTCGAAAACACCGATTTATTTTTGTTTTTTCTTTTAATAGCTTGCTATGATTTTTTTTTAAATTAACATATTAAATGAAAACGGAAACAATTTAAATGATAAATAATACAGGATTCCTAAAAAGATATATTTACATTCTTTAAGAGGTTTTGTACAAATAGAAAATACTTGTAAAGTACAGTATAAATGTAGAAAATGAAAAATTTAAAATTATCAAATTTGAATTTATCCTTTACGACAATATAATGAGCCACGAAGCTGACATTTGACCTCCAGGGATCTTATCTTGAATCACGTCCACAGATATTATCAGTAGAGAGAGATAAACCATACCATCGTTAACCAGTCCACTATGGCATTTGTTTTGTATTTTATGAATGGAGCTTATGAACCTTCTTAAATTATACTCCAGTACCCTCAAATATGTTATAATCAAAACCGAATAGGAGTGGCGTTATAACGTAAAAGAAAATCGTGTAAGAATCAGCAGATTTTAAGTAAACTTGTCGGTCAAACAACATATATTTCTAACAACAACAGATACACGTGCTTTGTTCCGTTTAAAACTGAAATCATTAAAATTTTTCTAGTTTTCGAGATGCACAAAATATATTAGGTTTTTCTTTTTTCTCTTGTAGTGAATGCTTTGACGTACGACAATGGAAATGTGATTTTAATGAATAAAATATATTGTTACAATCATGTCTACATCCATGAAGATTTACAAGGTAATGAGAATTAAAAATCTAAATACACCTTCGTAGTCCTACGTCGTTCTACTCTGAAACTAACGTTGAAATGTCCACGATTTCGTATTTCGTGGAGTTAAAAAACGACTCCCTCCTGTGTCGTTTTTATGCATTCATACTTAACCTCTTAAATGGGTCATAAGCGCGACGCGAAACAATACCGTGCTTTGTGCACCGCCGCGCCCAGGTCTGCAATAGCGCACTCTAAAATTTACCTGGATGTGTCGCAACTGTGAACAATTACCCTGGAATACAGCAGCTTTATTTCACACTTCATTTTCACGTAGAATTTACACCGATTTTTTTTTTATTAATATTGGTGATGTATCTTTTGTAGCAGGGCCCTGATTCTAGCAACAGTTTGAGCTTGTTGCATCGTTTGTAATTTTTTAAAAAGTGTAGAAATATTGCCTTATAAAATTATGAATATTCCTTACTTATAAGACCGTTGTGAAATAATGCTATTGAGATTTTTAAAATAAATATAAAATTGTGATAGTATAAAAATAACAACAGGTTTACTTACAGTACTAAAAATAAAAAATTAAAACGTCCTATAAACGGCGATATATTAACTATAAATTGGGGAAGAGCTTATTCTAAATGTCGCGTATATTGTACGGAATTTTTCATGAATTGAATTTGGCAACTTTTGTAGCATACCCCTAATATTGCATCTCATCAATACATCGAAGAAACACTTGTACATAATCAACATTCTTAACAACGACGGAATAAAGATAAAATAAATTGATTGTTCATTTAAGAAGCATAGTCAACGTAGGAATTTCGTAATTGAGAAACATTACGCCTTTTTTTTATTGAAAAAACTGGTTATAGAAAAGTTACATCAGTCACGATGTGTCATCTCTTCACACAATGATTATTCTTATGTGCATATTCAATAAATCGAAATTCCTTTGCACAGTTTGCTGAGTGCATATAATTGTCATGTTTTCATGCGAACGTTTATGAAGACATTGTCATTTTTACTATTCTTAGTGGGCGTAGTCTACACGCACGAGCTATATAAATTACTAAATTTTAATAAACTTGAAAGGAAACCATTCAAAAGAAATGATATGTATGTACCTCTTCCCTATATACGTTTTATAATAAGCTCGGTATAACCCGATAGTGCGTCTCTTCCGCTCATTGTATTCCTACAATAAGTGAACAAAGAAACCCGACACCGACATTATAAATGAACCGGCTAAAACTTCCATTTACAGCGAAAGCGTATTTTTTGCGTCTGTGACGTCACGCACACTAGTCGGTCTGATGATGCACCCACCAGGTTCGCGGATTCATTGCACAGTTTCCAAGAACTCGTAATAGCATTACAATTGTGATACTACTCGATGCTATTACTGATGGTTTTTAATCTTTATGATCTGTAATAGGATACTATGACGTCATATGCTTCATGTCAAAAACCTTTTGTACAGTACTAAGTATTGATTATAATTAGTGAGTTGTTAGACGTATAAGTAATTATTGAGTAACTATTACTCACATATTTCGTTATTATTACTTTTCGTCATTGCTTTCGCTTACAATAATTGATCGTAACATGTTATAATTATTAAGAATCGAACTATGCATAGAGCACGTTTCAATTTGAATGTTAACTAATGCTTAGTTTAATTTCCTACCTTCTAGTTTTTTATGTCATAATAGTCCTACGAATTTAAGGTAATTATGGCTCCAAATTTCACTCGTCGAATGCATTACAATCAAGTTAGCGATCAAACTAATGCAGTTTTTCAAATTTCTTAGGAAATATACCCCTATTTAGGTAGAACTTAAAGAGACATTATTATCGAAAAGTCACAAAGCACTTATTTTTGTCAGGCAATGGATTTGATGACAAATTACCGGATGACTGTCCATCTATTAAATTTACTCTAACAGGTCACTACTTTCCGGTTCTTTATTCAAACATCACGTAAAATAAACATTTACTCTTTGAGTGGATCGTCTGTTTATGGATCGTATAATTTTTTTCGCATTGTTAACAATGTTTCTCTAATAAAGCCATTTTGTCATAGTTTTAAGTTATTTTAGTTTTAATTTGGAATAGAATGCAGAGACAAAACTAGATTTCCCAAATCTACTGAGTTTTAGTTTATAAAAAAAACACATTAATTGGGATATGATTTCTCACAATATCATACAAATTTTTATTCGTTAATATATTTATTAAATGTTAAATCTGCCCTCATAGTTATCATTACTATTTATGTAACTTACAGCTTTTTGACATATCATCGTTACACACATTATTTCAGTATTAAGTGTCAGCTAATCTGATAGATTTAATACCTTTCTTCGTTTTTGACTTATCATTTTACAAAAGGCTTGCTTTTATAATTATTAAATTAAATGTACTGTTTGCTACTAATGTGTCTTAATTATAAAAGAACATATTATTTTACATGAAGTCCTAACATATTTCCATTTTGGACAAATTTATCGCATAACACAGCCGCGTCACAGATTACAGGCAACTCGTAATTTTTTGTATTGAGCGACCTCTGGGGCCATTGATTCAGGCAGAGCCGCTGTAAAGCCAATGCCCCATGAAAATAAATTGGACGGCCTCTGCAAAGCACTAGATTCCAATCATCTAGAATCCTAGATGACTGTTTCTTTTCTTTTTTTTTTGTTACTATGTACATTTTCCACAGATATAAACGGAAGTTTATTTATGTACTATCCTTAGATGAAACTATAATCACAGCATATAGCTTTTAAGCCGCCTGAAATACCTGTGATTCTTTTAAACAATTATCCAAGACTTTAGAAAAGAAACACTTTTCCTACTTATGGTTATTACGTCGGTATTTTTAATTATGAAATTTTTCATTTTGTAAAATCAATAATCAAAATTCAATAAAGTATCAAATTGGTTCGAATAAACATTAAGCCCCATTTTTCTATCAGACAACCAAATAATAGAACAGCTGCTTGGGCTCTTTAACATAACAGGTGCGCACGCTGCACATATTTTTTTATTGTATTAATGTATCATCCGTCTCGCTCTTTCAGTAAGAGATAACATCGAATAGTAAGAGGTTTTTTTCTTCCAACGATTGAAGTGTATTAGGCTATTTAAATGAACATCTGAAGCGAACGACATATTTTCTATCAGTATATTATTTAAATGGAACCATCTAAAGATATTCTTTTTTATATGCTAAATGTGTAAACCGATATTTATTATTTAGCGGTTTACTGTGGGTTGAAGAGATATATTAAATTTTCTAAAACATTGCAGGGGCTAGAATTTAACCTACCTAGCATCCCTTATAATTCGTTGAATCTTTTGTTATTAATAAGTTAATGTACACGCTCATACTTTTGCACACTTACACATAATAACGAGCTTTAACATTTTTTATCCTCTACTAAAGGCCATTTATGAACACCTTTAGTTACTTCACAGTAATATCGATAAGTAATGGTAAAAACGCAATCTACATCTTATCGCGAAAGCTGCACCTCGACCGCGCGACCGCGAATACGAAGACAGCTGCCACAGATTTGTATTTTTTGCGCGTGCGCATCGCTTCGCAATTTGCAAGCCCGATCTTTAATGTCGCTACTTGCCTTTTGTTAAATAAATACTCTTTTACATTTTTATAGTATAAGAACATTTTTGTTACAAGCTATAACTTCTACTTCCTATAGTGATTAAAATATTCGATTCGATCCAATACGTCGTATGGAGTGATATTAATGACCTCTGAACGTGAAAAATCAAAGCTTGTCTGATACTTAAAAGCTAGATATTAAATACGCAGTAGCGATATCACATTACAAGTCCGGCATACTCTGCTTAAGTAATAATATATATGAAAATTATTCGATTATATATGATACAAGGTCTAAACACGATCATTAAGGTATAAAAGTAAAAAAATTACCTCATATAATAACGTGTTATTGTATAGATGTTCATTTGAGTCCGCTTGCCCTACAGGCACGCCTCTGGAAAAACTAGTTACGCTGTGATCTATCGTTTATATTAGATAGTCTTTATATATTTACTTTGCCTTTCTTCGAAGCCGAAAAATGATGCATCTATAACGGAGAAAACTACTTTTAAATTACTTGTACATATATTTTTATTATCTCGAAGCATTTGTTAAATTTTACAAGCATAAAGGGTTCCTTTTTACTTTAATAGGATCAAAAATCTACTTTGACCTCCGGAGTAATTTACAATCTTTTCATCGAAGGACCTCTATGAAAAATTAAAAAATTATTCACATTAACGCTTAACAAATTTTACGCGATAACGCGATTAATTAATATATTAATCAAACAAATCTTATGAAATCAATGGTGTCCTTATTAGTTTTCTTTATTTTTATACCGCTTTAATATAAACTTGGACCACTTACACCGTGAGATCCTTTTGGAAGCAAAAAAAAAAATATTGTCCACACTGTCTGAACATATTTGGAATAAAGAATGTTGACAGAGCGGTCCGGTAATCTTACCTGCTTTTTGTTTTGCCGAGAATTCAAAGCTTTTTCCTTACGTACCGATGCTAAATTAATACTAATGAATCATCTCTATATGTATAAATATGTTATATACATTTTTCGTATGTAACTGTGTTCCAATTTAATTGTCTTATTCCATTTCTCAACACAAAACTTCTCTTCTTAATCATTTTTATGTTATAAAAAATATATGGAAGATAACAAAAAAAACTAATCATTGATTAATCATTGTACACATTGCTTAAGTTTTTATCGCTTCTCTTTTAAAAGTACAACACAATACAAATGTTCTTTATTTCAAAGGGTTTAAAATAACGTATTTTAGATTCTACTTCCTTAAAATTAAATTGGCTTTAATGAATGTTGTTGTGTTAAGTTACACAGTAATAAACGTTATGCAAAATATTTATTATATATTTATTAATTTTAAACAACTATGGTGACAAACAAGCAAATAAAAATTTCCCTCGAATAGACCTGTATATTTATGACATTATCATACTATAATTTTCGAAAACAACATTCAAACAACAATGCATACGTAAGTCGTCTGAAATACTTGCAATTCCCTCAATACTCCAATAAGCGAAAGCAAAATAAAAGACATTTACTGAAAAGCCCCGTGACTTAATTACGAAAATGAAAACAGCCGAGCTTATATTAACAATACGACATTCCGAAATAGACTTCACACATTCAGGCGTTTTACTTAAAACGTTCATCGCCGATAACACAGTTAACAGTAATTTTCCCAAAAGAGCTACTTTGTTGATAGTACATATGGCATTATACCGTATAAAAAAAATACTTAGTGGTTGAATAGTAGCAACGCCTACTTTCACCATCTAAGTAGTAGTGTATACTATGTTACAAATTTTTTTATCGCTTATGGGTATACACTTATCCTCGTTGTCATCTAGAGCTAAGTGACAATTAGTCCGCAAATGATCAAGCGTGCTTGCACAGAATACTAGTGGCTCTTATATGTATAACTACTGGAACACAGCAATGCTGTTATCGGCAAATTGATATTGAGAGTGGTAGATAATTCGGCCGTTTCGAAAAACACCGCCATCATCTAGAGTACTATGTTTTAGTTTGTGGTGCTATAAATAGTAAAATTATTATAGGTAAAATGATTAGAGAAATGTACGGCTTTACAGATGCTACATTGCTATGAACAAGCAATAGTGTTACATACTGTCGGGAAAATGTCCAACATATTTTTTATATTTATTTCTTTGGGATATTGTTCCATACATTACACGTCAACCCCATAGTGTAATATTGCAACCCAACCACTAAAATAAAAACACAAATCAATGAATAATATTTTTGATTTAGAAAAAAAATTAATACAGGTATAAAATATTTGTGTTATGAAATGTTACTTAACCAATAATCAAATGACAGTCTTTTGGATGTCATACTTGACTCACCGTTTCGTTGTTGAAAAAAAAATGTACATATATTTTAATGTAACATTTTTATTGTTGAATATTCTTCCGCCTAAAAATATCTTTATCGCGTACGAGTTCTCTAGATAATAATAGATAATTAATATATTAACTGTTTTATTTGCAGTAATAAAAAAATGTGAGTTTTGTTAGATTTTTATGACTTATATAATTAATTACCTTATCACCTTCACAAATACTTTGTGTAACCGAACGTAATCGGAACGCGTCGATAAGCACTTCCAATTAATTGTTTTGTTCCATATGCCTATTTCCTAACAAATAGAAGCGTTAATTCTAAGATTATTTACACCAACGCGCCGATCAGCAGTGTTTTGTTTTGACTCAAATTACAGTTAAGTCATTCATTTGTCGAGCCATAAATATGCGAAGTTATGGTTAATTAAAATCGATAGCTAATTTTGTTTCTACATACAGCATTTTTATATCTAACCATAATACGACCTTACATTCATTTCTTACCTTTCACATTCCAATATAAGATTTTATAGTGTATAGGTAAAGCTGAAATCTATGTTTTTTTTTTAATAAACAGAACAAACAAATTTCGTGGAAGAAAATCCCATGAAAAAAGTAAATGAAGTGAACTTGATAGCATTACTTTGTTTTTTTTAATTAAAAAAACAATCCTGACTTTCTTGTTAGACCTCGGGGGATCCCGCTTTGCGAACTAACAGTAATTAAACAATCGACGATTAAAAGTTATTGTAAAAATCCTTTTTAATGAAAAATATTTTGATTTTAATCATAATAGGACACGTAAGACCTTAATATGCACAAGTTACAGTGTGTCAGTATATGTGTTGTATTACGATCGCTATGTGATGACAACAAAAATAGATAGAATACAAGTTTAATTACAATTCTGAATGTGCAATTATCCTATTCATACTTAACTTCGCAAAGTACGCAGACAGACGTTCTCGCGCCTGTGATATTATAAAAAAAACTGGTAGCGAGTACTTCAGTGAACAAAGGCTTGCATGAATTACTCTACATCTATTGTAATATTCCAGACTAAAATTATAATCAAAATGTGTTCATATACCTATATTAATGTAAAATATTGAAAGAAAACCCCTATGTGAGTCCCCAGAAGCAATAACAGCTCGGACAAGGCTCAAAGGAAATACAAAATGAAGTATTTTCGAATGTAACAATTTCGGATGACAGATGTTTTATGATGGCGAGGGCATTTTTTTTTGGTAGCATATCGTCGTGATATGCATGACGTTCACCTGCTTATAACTCGTTTACGCGTTTTAAAGCAGAAGACGGTAACATCTGCGGACTACCTACCACTACGGATAATATCTCTTTAACGGAAAAATATTTCATTTTTAATTTTTCTACTTGATCACGTGAAAATGAGAAAAATGCTTTAGTATGTTCGATAACAATAATCCCGCTTTCAAAAATTACTGTCACTAAACAGAAGTACTGTTATAGTGGCAGGTAGTCAATATATACATATTTTTTATATACTGATACTACACGTCGTTTACGTTCCTTTACTTGGATAAAAGTTTTATTTACATATTTTTACATGTCCCGTCAGGTATACTTACCTACCTGTTATTTTCTCACTACTTTGTATTATCCATCCCTTCTACCATATTCAACACATCCTTAAGTGTTTCCTTATGTACTGCTTCTTTCTATCCTTCGACCCCACATGTTCCATTAGCCTTCTAATCTTTCTCCTTCTGTTTTAACCGTAAATAAATATAGATATTATTATACCAATTGTCAGAACGTATACACATTTAGTCGTCACAGCCAGCGTATGGTATGCTATAAAATAGTGTTAAGGGCTTCTAAGCGTCAAAGTTCCAAGCGATAGACTGTAAAACTTGATAGTTCCGATCTGTATCGCTACAAATCGCTGCGTTGTTTATGCCCGTGTTAAATTTAATCTTTTCATACTACCACTGTTTACTCGAGATAATTACATAAAATCGACAATACATTAAAAGTGTAAACCTAACATAATGCCTTCACCTCTTCCCGCACCAAAAAAAAAAACACAGGAATTAAAAAATCACGATTTTATTTTAACTCGTCGTTTGACCGTAAACCGGACGCTGTACGTCCAGTATCGTCCGTTATCAGTGACCAGTAACAGGAACGCAACGCTTATCACTCGACGCTACCCGCATAAGGATAATTTGAATGTTACCAGCTATAAACATTTTGCAATTGGTGTAATTCGCACTTCTTTTCAGTGTAAAAATATGTGTGTTAATATATATATACACATATATTTGACTCGTTAAAAAATATATTTTTAACGAGTCATATACAAGACATTTTTATGTTTGTTAACTAAAACGACCTGTACAACACGTAAATTTTCCCTCACTAACAAATACACTATACCCATCACAAAAGTTTTTCTCTTAGTCACACTTCTAATGGATTAAAAGTATAATGATTATGGCCAATCTATCGAGAGTGAGATAACCATAATTATCATCATTGCACCTATTTCTGCCATGAGGGAACCAGAATATTCTGGTCAGGCACACTTCCGATCCACCCATCTCCGAGTACAGCCTCATTGTCACTTTACATTATTTGCAATTGAAGTCTATTATTGCTGATAAAAAAGAGTCTTTTTTTCATCAGTAAACTTTCAAACCATTCATTCGATTCCGTCATTATGCATAGCAATTATCGCCACTGAATACAATCTACGACCGCTGTCCAGTTCTTGGCTATAGTTTCACTTGAACCAATAAAAACGCCTCGATGTGTGCGTACCCTAACTGTTACACTATATGAACAAGATTTATCAATCGTCGCCATAGATTTCTTTTTTGCTTTTCCAGGTCCGATTGATATGTAAATGCTAATTAGATGTCAATTAATTTTGATTACTTTCATTGTTCTGTTTATTGCTGTCTATTGAAGTTTCTAATTTTTTTGTATTTAAATAGAAATTACTTTAATTATTAAGTACAGAGTTAAGAATCGGATATTGGAGAAACAAATTCAAAATAGTTTTATTACTTAAATTGCCTGTGTTCTATAATACACCTGTTTGAATATTATATATGCTATAATTTAATACAAAGTTTAAAAATTATAAATATGCATACGAGTAAACTTAGTCATCATTATAGACTAAATAACAGCTAGCCTAAATGGGGAACGTACTGGGGATATAAGTTACGTCGTTGATACGAGAATATAGTGTTGATTGTGTCTACCACAAGGTGGATGCAAGACACATCTAAATGAAAATGAACGAAGGAGGCCGACACACAAAAGCAGGGGAAGGACCCACTTTCGCCATTTTATCGTATAGAAAATATAATGAAAAAAGTCTTTTTCTATCCTATACGAATGAATTAGACGATAGCCAGAGTATTCTCACTTTTCACTGTCACTTAAAATCGTGTGAAATTTAAGTCATTACTGACCAAAAAAGAAAGTTTAATTAAATTACCAATATAATTTTTATCAGCTCCCATATCACCGTTAGGTCTCGTGGAGGATATTAGTGTCACCGTAACTTACGCGCCTTGTCCCGCGCCCCCCTGCATAAAAATTCTTCACGCCACATTACGATTAGAGCATTCCTTGTTCTGTTTACATTGAGCGTTCGGTCGTGTTGTGTAATCTCACTTACGTACTTGTAACTCGTGCATGCAGGCCGCTTTTTAACAGACGCCTGGTGATTAAAGGACAGATGCGCGTATATACGGTGTTAAATTAGATTCCTGGTCTTATTAAATTTTAGAATAAGGTAAATTTTACGAAAAGATTTCATCTGTTTGTAAGCATTGTCCACAATATAATCTCAAACTCTTAAGTTTTGGTAAAATAATTGAAAGCATAACATTTATGAATTACGTATTTACGTTCGTTCTGAGATTTGACTTGATGATTAGTAAGTTATGCTTAGAAATTATTCTGAATGCCTCATAATGTCTATATTGTGTAATTACTAATTTTTAACATTGTCCTCTAATACAAGTCACACGAAACCGTGTGTATTGTATCTTTTGTAATATATATAGCAGATTTTTTTTATCAAATTCAGTTATCATTAACCGGTTTCTGGTGATGTTCGGTGCCGACAAACTTGTGTGGCCATTACGACTTCGTCAAAGTCAGGATTGAACCGAACTATTGATCGTAGTACTATTAAGCGGCAGCTTTCCGTTGGCGCATTTGCGCACTGATCTGTCAGTCTGTGAGCGATTGCAATTGAAGTGGAAGATGAGCGACCGGCACGCCCATCTACACCTATAAGAGCCTTCCGCGTTGTGAGTACCTTCCCGGAACGCTAATATACCTTTAGTAGGCGACGTGTGAGCCTCCTGTGCATATGCGTGTAAGGTCATCTAATGTTTTGCAGTGGAATATTTGGCATCGTGCTTGATCATGTTGTATTTAGCGCATGCCGTGGTCTGCGCTTTCGGAAGTTGGAATTTAGTGTTGTATCAAAAGTTAGCCACATTTGCACCAAAGGCTTAGAATGTTAAAAATTATAGTTAGTACAATTTTATGGAGAAGGTCGCTCATCTTTCAAAGATCATTACATACGATTTACTCGTCGAACGCCAATGCTCAGTGAATCCCAAACAAATGACTGCACGGGCATTCAAATTCTTCACAGTTCCTCGCAAACTTTTAAAGAGTTACGCAGGTGGTGGCAATTCTCATATGATTTTTTTACTTTTAATAATGTACGAATGTAACGGTGGATTGCTGTTATTTTACGTTACACGAGGTAAATTGCATGATGTGTATTTATATTTTTTGAGAAGTTATTTCCAGTTTTAGCAACAAGACGAGAAGAATTTAATGACTTTAGGGTGAATCCAAGCAAGTATTTATACTTAATTTACGGTTTAATAATGTGCTGTTAATAGCGTGAGCAATGTTACTTTGTTATTATTGCATCCTGTTCTATTTATTGTTTAAATTTGAAATTAAATTATAATCAATCTTAAATAAAAATAAAAACTGAAAACTTAACTTCTCCGAAATGTATTTAATTTTTACGCATTCGCATCTTCATGTTCAAATACTCGTATAATCTATTTATAAAACACGACGGATGTTTAGCAGTAACATAAAAAAAATCCGCCATGTCCAAATTGTGGCTAATAAAATGCCAAGAACACGTGGTCGGGTTCGATAACCTCGTCAGCGAAACCGAAGCCCCCACAGCGCATGCACTTGTCTTTTCAGTCAGCACGTTGGTGTTACAGCTCACTCGTATCTCGTCTGGAAGCTTCTGAAGAATTTATAGGCCGTAATTTTTATATTTGTAAACAAACTTTTGCGCGGAAAGGAGCTAGCGGCGTCTCAATTGTTTGTTCAGACGTAATGCAGCTGTTCCTGTAGTAAAATGTATCGTTGTACTTGTATTTTGTATCTTAAGGTTACGTACTGAATATATAGACTCAATTACTTTGAATAACTATTCATTTCGGAAATAACTTCATCTATTTAATATTTAAACACGTCTTTATTATTCATTCTGTAATTAGCGGTTTTTAAACTGAAAGTTACTAATCCTTCGACACTCCGTAGATCTTCACTACTACTAATCAGGAACCATAAAACGTTGTCAGTAGTTATTACCTGTACTAAAAAAGTGGTTCATAAATTATTTCATCACGACCTGGCACATCCCAGGATACCCTCATTTATTCTGAAACTTACAATTGCAATATACTTTTGATATATGTCTAGATATTAATTGCTTCTGCAGTATTATACAATTAGGCTCGTTAACAACACCTTACATCCTTGGCACATAGTTTATTTGCTTACACTTATTTTTTATTTGATTATATTTGTTCTTTGCTGAAAAAGTTTTCTTATAAATAAATAAATATATAATTTTAATTTAACTATAGAAGGTTCCGTGCCAAAATAATTTGTTTTTAACGAGTTGTTCTTAATTCTATATTCTTGATACTATTTGATTTGACTATTACTTAAGCTCTTAGTATATCCACTTCTTGTTATGCAAAGACGCTTCCCACGGCTTTAGTTGTAAACAATATATGAAAAGTTTCACAAAATCGGAGTGTCATAAATTGTTGCTCATTAAATATATCCAGAGAATATTGTACGTTATACTGAAAATAACAAATTATCCTTAAACAAATATTATGTAACGTAAAAACATTCCATCAATTTTGTAGACCACACTTTTTAATTATTTTAACACAATTTATACTAGTGGTCGACCATTATTAATTTAACTGATATTATCATAATTGCAATTATGTCCTATAATTAATAAGACTATAAACAAATAATGTATTTTATTAATATATTTACAATTTTATCAATGGATATATCAAACATGATGATTAGATGTATATCTATGGCTTAACCACAGACATTAATCATAAACAAAATTGAATATTTGTGTACATATATATGTGTATGTGTATCTAACACGTGAAAATGTAACTTTAATTTAATAATTAAACGTATTTTTAAACATTATTAAAAAAACCTGCATTCCTTCTCTATATAAACTTTATCTCATTTAATGTCATACTCAGCCGACCGCGTAATTTTCGTTAAAATCAGTTTCACACTACTTATTCTTATTTAATTTTTCTTACCGTTCGTCAGGTACCCTTTGTCATAAAAAATTTAAGCGACGACAACATTTATTAGACAAAGTATAAATCATAAATTAGTAACATTATGCTGTAAAAATGAGCTTAATTATGCAGCTCAAGAATGTTTACACACCTGAACCAAGTGCAGTATGAGGCAATTTATAACGTAATATATACCAGTGCCGCTTATACGGACTGTGCGTTCGACGAAATTGACGTTATTCATAACACCCCTCATCTTCGATATCTTGATATTCTTAATACTTACCAGAGCTAGCGTATAAAATTCAACGAGCTAATTTTCAAACAGATTTTGTGTTATTTTTTTGGTTATACTACTTTTTTGTAATTTACAATTTTTGTAAGAACAAGATGAGAAGTTCGGTTGGTTATAAAATAAACTTAACTTTTCTTTTTTTTTTTTGGAATTTTAAATATAAGTCAATTTAAAGATAAGATTACTTATTTTGAGTAATAACGGATTTCCGCAAAAACGTCTAATTACGGATCATAATTGAATCTTTACATTACTCCGAGGGAATGAAATGTTTCCACCCTCAATGTCCATCTAGCGCCATAACAACATTGCTGTGTTCCGGCAGTCATACCTGTTAAAACCAGATGTATTCAAAGTGTACATGCTCTACCATCTATAGCGTCATTGTGACTTAACATCAGGTCAAATTGAAGACAAGTGTTTATCCATAACACATAAAAAAGTATCTTTGACACTAACACACCCGGTAATCAGCTGTCATTATAAAAAAAAACATAAAATCCGTCGTGTAGTTTTTAATTGATGCGACCAACATTGAGATTTATGATATTTACAGTCATAATCTGACCAATCCAGTAAGAATTTTGTAAAATAAATTCAAACATGAAGCATCACATAATGAAATAGTTACCCGTTCTTTTTTCAAATTTGAATGCTGTTTAAAAAGTGAAGCCCCATCATTTTGCGGTTCAGACGTCTGCAACTGCGAAATGGGTCGCAGGGTGAATGGCACGGCGCCGGCACGGGGTTCGGCAAGCTCGCACAAAGTGGAAATGGGAAAAGGGATGAATAATTTGCGTGCAGTTGGTGAATCACTATCTTTCCTCGCGCTGGCTGAGATTTTCATTCGGTAAAATTTCTAGTAGATTTTGATCAATGTACCACAATTAAATGGTACTACGATATCGTAGTATCATTTAATGTAATTCACATTTTGTTTCAATATGAGGACAAATTCATCTGAATAAACACAGCTTTTGAGCAATAGCTTCCATGAACAAACTGTAATACGGAAAAGAAAATGAGAAATTTCTGGTGTGCTAGGAATACATCGCACGTAGATTACATGACAATATTTGTATAGACGTTAATTTTTAAGAACAATTTAATCGGTCTATTTTCTGGATATTTTTTAATTACTGTTGCAGTAGAAAAAGCCTAATTTTTTTAATAATAATTTTCTTGATACTATTTTACACCCTCGTCACTAAGTGTGATTTACCCTGTCTCTGATTGTCCCCCGGAGTGTATTTCAGTTTACGAATATTATAAGTATAGTCTTGTCTTTTTGCCCTGATATTTTTAAATTACAAATCGATTACTCTTTTTTAACCTAAGACAAGAAGTAGGTTCTCAATTAAACGTCTTTTTTTCTATTTTTTATGTACGACCACGCAAAAACCTTTAATAAACATACTTCGAAGCTGGTTTTTTAAAAAATTTAATAAAAAATCAACTGTAAGGTCGAAAAATATATCTTGAACCTAATATCTCTTAAAAGTTTAGATTTTCATAATTCTTTTTTATAACAAAGAGTATATCCTGAGTTTAAAAAAAACTAAATAGTAAAAAGTATTCAACTTTTCTTAATTTCTATTTGTTTGTTTCTATTCGTCTTTTTTTTTGTAAGTGTCCTATTAATCGTCGATTATACTTTCCGATAATAAAAATAAAAACAATTATTTATAGTTCAAACGTCACGATTTATTTGAACTGTGTGTCTAGTACAAAACGTACAGCGCGTTGCATAACACTCACTTATCTGTTACAATGTACATGAAAAGTGGCTGTTTTTAAGGCGTTAAACGAAACAGTACGACGGTCGTTCTTTTACAAATTTAATGACTGCGACCATTTACGTAATGTATTCGTTAAAATTAAAAAATAAAATGTGAATTTATTAACATTAATTACAAAAGATCCTGTTCAATGCAGATGAAGTGCAAAAAATCCTTCAGGTAATTCGGGTCAGTGGTTTCACAAAGCGGGAGTATCGCGACAAAGTATAATGGGGCTCTTATGAAAGAAAATTTGCGGTCTATGTAAATTACTGTAGTAAAAATATGCTGATTTACAATAGTAATGAATTTATCATATTCTGTTTAATTAAAAATCAAACCTTTTAATTAATATTTTTTATTAAATGAAGATTACTTTGAACTATAATTGCGAAAAAATGTTACAGTTTACTAACTTAGCTTAGTCTTAACTTAATCTTAGCGTTTATTTTTTAGATACACGAGATAATTGAACGTCAATTATTAAATTACGATGTATTTTCTATGATTCCTGTAATCGTTTAAGAAGTTAACTAGGATAATCATTGCATTTGTAAAATTATATAAAATTAACAACGAAAAATTGTTTTATATTAACGAAACGAAAAATATATTAACGAAAAATCTTAAAATCGTTCTCTCGCTTTTGTTGTATAGCCATTTGAACAGCGTCTGAGACGCTATTGCCTGAAAGTAGAGGCACTAAAGAAAATGCATTTCACTATTCACACCTCCCGCAATATGCATTTGAGAACAAAGCCACGTGAACGGGTAAGCTTTATGAATAAATTACAATGAGGTTTTTTTTTTTATTTAATCGCGTTTAGGTATGATGACAATTTTAAAACAGAAATTGTGATGGCGGGTATTGGTTTTTATACAGGTAAAATTTCAGTCATGCAAGCAAAAAACTTAATTTTAAGTGATTACTTCATTCTCATCATTCATATTCATTATCAAAAAATGCCAAACTAAAAATCACTTAATACTATTTTGGCAGCAAATTAATAGTATATAATGAATATATGAAAAGTAAACTGCTGTATTGGAAACTGATGATAATAACTTTTGACTATGATTTTGTTGGAGTCTGTTTTTCAACAACATTCACTTCAGAGTCACGCGGGAATCGAACGTGCAGTAATGTACAATATATTTTTTTTAATTATTGAATTTAACTTTATAATTATTGAATGCAGTATTAGTGTATTAATTATCAGATATAATTTAAAGGAGAGTATCAGTGTGGAACACACTAAAACCTAGCGGTTCGGAATGTGATCAAAAATCAGTGTGATTCGTTTTAATCTCGTGGGACTTATTGCACGCTCCCTGATGTAAATAGGTACGAGAAAAACTAACATTGCAGTAGAAACAGCAATGGCATCAAAGCATTCGTTCCGATGAAAATTTCACTAACAGTTACGCGAAATAAAACTCATCGCCGCCGAATTACAACGTATTCGAGAAAAGCAATTAGCTCATTATTAAAAATACCAGGTACTGTGGCAAAGGTAACGGGGAGTTGCAATTTCGGGCTGCTCATCATGCTAACAGCGCCGTGTTGATGGTATGCGGATTCACGTCCTACATTATGGAACATGAGAGCACTATGCCTCTGTGATCCTTTGTGGCGCTAACACTATTTTTACTCTTTCTCTGTTGACTGACAACGGACGCGCCATCTTGGCATTAAGTCCATCCACCCTGAGGCATGACGGTGCGGTAGGAATAAATACATTAATGAAAGCATAAATAAAAATTTTAATAACCATTTTCTGAACATCAATTATAACTAATGTATATATATGATATATATATATATA
>DWQX01000697.1:0-37468 GCA_018245475.1 Pharmacophagus antenor
TGGTTGTAGTGTTTGCTCTGTCTGTCCCGACCCTTGCATCGAGACTAACTAATGCGTTTCTAGGACGCAATCTGGTGGGCCCTGGATTTTGAAGCGGCACGTAGTCGACTGTTTGTCGGACTAATATGTTTGGGTGGTTCATACCCACCTCGAAGTGTTTTAGAGCGCAGTCATTGATGAACTGTCGAATCGTGGGGATTGCAACACCTTATCAAGTTTTATTAAGCAGTGAAATCATTTTATAAACATGTAATAATAGTTGTAGCAATAATGAAGTAAAAAACTCAAAACTCAATTAATAGCATACTTTATGTATAACGTAGATTCTAATAGTTTTAGAAACATGATGATTTTTTTTTTGTAACATAAGGATAGCAAAAGTATGATTTATTATAATAAATGTTTTTCTGTTCTAGTTTTGTAAATAACACAACAATAAAAAGATTTTATAATATGTTCCCTAAATAGTAGAAAAGTAGCAATAATTTACCTCTCCATCCTGGAGATGATAAATATCTGTGGCCTCTGGATCTTCTTCCCAAGGCAAATCACCCGTTGGATCACGTAGGAAGTTTGTTAAAGAAGATACAGTCTCACTTCTATCATAGTCTTTATGGTATTCACCATCTTTATAATGTTTAATTTGATATGATTTTTCTAAGCTAACTTTTAATTTCTTGCATAGTTTTTTGCTATCACTGAAAGAAGAATCATCAATGAAGTTAAATAACTTGTGAGATGCAATCACTTTTTTAATAAAAAGTTGTTTACTGGAATTTGCATTATATTCCTTAATATACAAATTTCCATAAACAATTACCAAGAATATCCACCACCTTACCTGTTGTTACAATCAATTAATACTAATGTTGCTTGTCCTTTCAGGGCATCAGCAGTATCTTTAAAGACATCCACAATAGACTGAGATGATTTAGGCACATTTAAAAATAGAATCAACACATTTGTTTTGGTCCTCATCAATTTTTTAAATTCTTTTATATCATTTATATCTGTTATTAGATGTGATTTATTTTTTTTAACTTGAACTGAAGTTTGTATACATAGTAATAATGTTATGAAAATCTGAAATGAATGAGAAACCAAAATTTACTGTAAATGCAATACATATTATTTTTAATACAACAGAACTACTGTTGTTAAAACTAATTTAAGATTAATTGGTGTCCTCACCTAAGTTTTCTGTTATTTATCTGTGTTTATCTGCTGATCTTAATACAAGAATCTTTAAAATAATAAACTAATATATTAACTAAATTAAATTAGTGAAGCCTATTTTTTATAATTAAAAACTGTACTACTTTACTGAATCCAAAATAATTCCATTATTTGGGACATTAAGAAGTATTAAAAAATGTGTGCCTTACAAGTTACAACATATACATATATGTTGTAACTTGTAAGGCACACATATAATGCTTTAGTCAAATCACACTTGGAATATTCAATACAGATCTGGGTTCAAACTGTTAAAAGTAACTAAAATAATATACAAAGAGCAAAAAATAAATAAATTAAACTTATGTAATTATTGTTTATCAACATCTACTGAATTCATTTATAATAACAAAAATATTAAATGTACAACAATTATGTACCTACACCACATGTATATTATTTAGCAAAATATTAAATAATGAAGTAAAACCAAATGTAATTTAGTAATAAAAACAAAAAATATTGTACAAGTCAAAAATACAACATACAACTACCTTAAACCAGAACTATGTATGTAAAAAAAACAGTTTGTAGGTGCACAGGTGTATAACAAGTTACCATTAAATGTAAAAAATTGTACATCTCTATTAAGTTTAAAAAAAACATTGATATTGTATCTTTTACAAAATCATTATCAAACATCAAAATCTAAATTTTTATTGCAATAATTACTTAAGTTTCTCTTTAGTGAATATTGTGTTATTCATTAAGAAATAAACTTATTTTGAAGTGAAACAATTATTTCATGCAATTTTATATTATTTTAATACAATAACAGGCTATCAACATATAAAATTCAAATGTATATTAGGTATAAACATTATAATTACATGATTTTTTAGATGTATATAAATATCAAGTAAGTTTTTTACAACACGTCATCTGTTTATGAACCGGCAAGCCGTTTAAACTCAAATTTTATAAATATTATTTATTATATCAAAACCAGTATTTGTAAGTTCAAACAGAATAGTCTGTTTATCCATAAACAAATTGAAAAAGTTATGAAAAATAATACCCGTTTTACTTACTTTAAAAATTACTTTAGGCTGCATGATTTTGACTTCATTTACAAAAGAGGATATATAAACCTCTACGCGTAAACAACTTTTTTCTTTTTTGACATCTCGTAGGGTTGTCCTATAGTAAAAGATACTTATGCACTTTCGTAAGAAAAATAACCGACGTGAAAATAAAAATAAACCATTTCTTTTTTTCACATGTTTCGATTATGATATTTTATTTTACAAACGAAGAAGAATTTCCAAAATCGTATCATTATGCAAAGATATGTGTAGTAATAATATACATAAAAATTCATCCTTCCTTGTCATCGGTCACAAGCCTATTTATTCTACATAATTTGTATATTTTTATTTTATAATGCGGCAAGATAATGTTTCAAATATTTACAAGTTTGGTTTATCTGTTAGTGGTTTTTTGCCACAAGGTCAATGACAAAATTTTGTTTTTAATTATATAAAGCTCTTACATGTTAAATTGGGACGTGAATAGACTTAAACTCAGAATTTGTAAAAGGGGAAACTAATTTCTGAAGATTTTTTTTAATAGGAAATAAATTTTGAAAAAAGTAATGTTTATTACTGCAACTAAAAGTACTAAGAAATAAAATAAATATTAAGTATTTTTAAGCGATTAATGCATATAACTTAAAACTATTACTTATCATAATACGTTGTGTCAATATATACTAGTATAATATTTATAATACTAAAGAATTTAATTTTTTGTACATGTCCATACTTTCAAATATATCTTTTCCAATGTCATAAAGGTCGAAGCAAGACAGTTTTAACTGTTCATATAAAAATGTTACTATTAGTACTTACACATGATTGGTCAATGAATAAAACTGTGAATAGCTCGTCAAATCAAAAAGCTTTGTCATGAAGTTGTAATCAATAACTTTAATTTCTGTTGTAGAAACCAGACTTATGTCCTACCCGGTCTTACGTGATTAGTTCTGAAATCTCAGTTGCAAGCGCAACGTGAAAGAGTTCAGAAGTGTGAATTGGCCTTACTAAGCAAATTTCATTGTGAGAAAAAATGTTAAATAACTTATGTTTTTATAATTGTACTCTGCATTATCTAATAGTTATATTTTATGTTTATAGATTTAAAACCGCAAAATGAGTCGCCGATTTGTCGTTGGTGGTAACTGGAAGATGAATGGCGATAAAAATCAGATAAATGAAATTGTGAACAGCATGAAAAAAGGGCCTTTAGATGCCAATGTGGAGGTAAACCGATTATAAATTCGCTTAGATGATTTATAAGTGCTTGAGGCTAATATGTGAGGTCTTTGACAGAGAAGGTCGTTTAGGGCAGCGCAGCTCAGTATGACACAATAAATCTTATCATTACTTTGATATTTCCCAAAGACAGTTTTTTTAGTTTTAATTAATGTAATTAAATTGTACCACAATATTATCATTTGCAGCGCTTGTGAAGTGTGCAACTGAATATTATATGAGCTGCTCATTAAAATTTAATAAAAACAATGATTATTATCTAATTGGATTTATATTAAACTAATTAATAGGTGCACTGTATAAATAAAATATCTGTTTTGTTTTTTTTTTTTCGAAAAATAACATTTGCATTCGATTCTGTGATTTTAATTTTCTTCTAACTTCTACTTGTAGATTATTGTTGCTGTGCCTGCAGTGTACCTGACATATGTGAAAAGCATTGTTCCTGATACAATATCTGTTGCAGGCCAGAATTGTTGGAAAGCACCTAAGGGTGCTTTTACAGGTACCAGAATATACACTATTTAAGAAATTAAAAATAATTATTTATGGTGCAACTGATATTTTATTTGCTCAGGTGAAATTTCACCAATAATGTTAAAGGACATTGGTGTCAATTGGGTCGTCCTGGGGCACTCTGAGCGGAGGACAATTTTTGGAGAAAATGATCAATTGGTCGCAGAGAAAGTATGTTGAATATTTTTATTCCTTATTACGTATTTTGAATAAAGAAATAAATCTAAGAAATATTGTAATTTTAGGTTGCCCATGCTCTTGATTCAGGCATGAAAGTAATTGCCTGCATTGGTGAGACTTTAGAGGAAAGGGAAGCTGGGAAGACGGAAGAAGTTGTATTTAGGCAGATTCAAGCTTTGGTACCTGCTATAAAAGATAGATGGGCAAATGTGGTGCTGGCTTATGAGCCGGTTTGGGCAATCGGTACTGGCAAGACTGCTTCACCTGAGCAGGTTGATAAATTTTTACTATTGATATTATGTAAAATGTCTTTCTTATAGAACAATTATATTTGTATGCTGAGCGATAATGAATTAAATCCTGAAGCTTATAACATAAATATGTCTGAAGAAGAATATATAAAATAATAATTTTTGCAGGCACAAGAAGTCCATGCTGCTTTGCGTAAGTGGTTGGAAGGAAATGTATCAGCAGATGTTGCCAATTCTTTGCGCATCCAATATGGCGGATCCGTTACTGCTGCTAATGCCAGACAATTAGCCTCCCGTCCCGACATTGATGGTTTTCTAGTAGGAGGGGCCAGCCTGAAGCCCGAGTTTGTTGATATAATCAATTCGACATCTAACTAATAAGTGTAATTTCATTACTTGCATCTTTAAAGGCTCCTTCAAAAATCATGTATACTACTACTACCACTATAATGTATTAAAATGTTACACAATTTTACATGGATCTACAATGTCTCCGTCTTGTAATTATTTTGGCAGATGCGAATGTAATAGAACATTCAATGTGTTATCTAATTAGTAGTAACGCTGTACTATGGTCTATAAATGTATTTTATGCTACTGCATTTTGGTTATTTTAATTCAAGATTAATGAGAAATACATGTAATAAGTGTCTACAAGTTATATTTGGTGTGTGATTGTATCACAAATAAAGCAATGAGTACATTAGTTGTTATGATTTCTATTAAATAAAAAAAACAAATATGACATATAAAGTTAGACTAAGTATTGTTTTTTTTTATATTATGTTTATTTCATCACTTAAATATTTTAATGATAAATATATTATACTTCCTTAATAATTTGTTTTATTTTGTCTATTTTTTTTTTTTCACTTTTCATTGATGTTATTTTATTTCATTTTTAGTATGTATAATAAAACATCATTATTTGTTAAACCTTTATTTCTTCAATACTAAAAAACAATATAGAGGTAACAATATTAGATTGAATTTTTTTGTATTTCATGTTAAACGCCTTATCCCAATAGGTTATTGTAATAACTCTAAACATTTATAAGATTATTTGCAATAGGCGTGAATTGTTAAAATTACAAAAATTATCAAATATAAATCAATTAAAAAAGACATTACATGCCTTTAATGATAATAATAAAAAAGGAAATATTGAAAGTTTTTAAAACTACTACTAAGGAAATTGGTAAGAAACTAAAGTAAACATTTTAAAAATATGATAAAAAATGCGACCAGTAACATTGGCATATTATGTAGGCGGTTAAGTTGACACAGACAAGTTTCTTTTTTTCAATTTTTTTTCAATCGCTCTAAGCATCACTTTTGTTTAAGTTATCATAGAAGACGGCATTTCCCAAAAACGGCAAAGGTTTAACTATTGGTTCCCCGTAAGAGAACAATGTCTTAACCGGTTCGAACCTCGTCACGATGAGGGCTAGTATTAGGAGCCAAAACATGATCTTCACGACCCAATCAAGTACATACAAGCTGAAAAATAATTTTTGTTAAGTAGTATGTAAGCATATATACACATAAATTTTATTGTATGTGTTTTACACACACACAAATATATATATATATATTTATATAACCGTTTCAATTGTGCACGAATATAATTCCACATCCGAAGCTACTTAAGGAAGCAAAAAAAAGCCCACTTAGTCAAAATGCTACTAGGATTGGATCCTCATCCTCCGCCGTATAAGATTTTACATCAGAATCTAAGTTTATTTGATTTTTTACTGGTAACATATAATACCCTAACTTAAAAACCCGAGCAGGGTTTCTGTTAATTAAGTGTATTGACTTTTTTTTGAATTGATTTTTTTTGGTAAAAGTTTTTGTTGGTTTGCTTTGGTTTTGGTTTTACATATTCAAAAAGGTATGGTTGAAAGTAGTCAACGTGTAGTGAAACTGAAATATTCCTAAGGTTCAGAAAGGGACGATAATAGATTTTTTATAAGAGTAACATTTCATATTTAATTATTTGATTTTATTTTCATTCTCGTAACTTGATTTCTTTTTTATAAATCTTGTAATCACTTACATGTTATGATAAGATCTGTTGTATGGTACGTTGGAAGGATCTTCTTTTAAGCAAAACACTCGTCCACCCTCGATACAGTCTCCCAAGTATTTTACGCGATTAACCGTGGACAGATCCATGTTGAATATCTCACGCTCTTCAGGATCCAAGTTCACTTGTATGTTTTCAAAGTTTGAACACGGAAATATCCAAGGTCTCATAGTGAAATATTGCAGCAATTCCAATCCTTGGTTGACCCGCTCTTGTATTTTTACCATACTGTAGAAAGAAAATTGGAGAACATTATTTACGCTACTGTCAAGATGTGATAATTAATCATGATTAAAAAACTGATATTCTCGTATACTTAATAAGTCAGTATTTTTTAAGTCAACTGCCTAATATGATCGTAGCAGTACTGTGACGTCTTCTTTAATACGTCTACTTGAACTAGTAACTAAGATATTATAATTCATTTAACAATGATAGGGAAAGTACTATAGTTGGCTATATTATATACAGATCCAAAAACACATTCCGTTTTATAAAAGACATACTAGAGGGATTGCAACCGATTGTTGTCGAGTCATTCGATGTTGTTCTTTTGTCTGGATAACAATTGAAATCTTCTATATAAATAAATGTTAATAAAAAAGCAAACAATGTCTATGGTCAGTACATTCTTTATATTAAACCATAAGAAGCACTAGCTTTCGTCTACAGGACATACAAAAAGTCTACTATATCTTTCCATTGTCCTAGCGGACTAACGGGTTAATATATATAAAACTTTTGGCTGTTCTGTCAAAGATTTAGTGAACATGTAATAAATGAAGCACAAATTTTATAAAATAAAACTTACATTCTTTTCCGTCCAAGAAGCAGGAGAAGAAAATCTATGAAATAGGCCGGTAGCGAATGGTAAAAAATGCGTCGGAAATAGTGAAAGGTTGCGTTAGTAGTGATATCTCCATTTGGGTACCACAGCGGCCAAGCCAGCGGATATTTGCGGCCATATTCTTTGCCAATGTGGAGAACCTCCCCCCAAGTTGTAGGTTTCTGGTGGCCTATGTTGACGTTGTATACAGGAATAACAGGCGGTCTAGAAATTAATAAAATTCACGTATTTATTCACATGCATCAGTTAAGGAAATGATAGTTAGGGAGTTATGTACCGATGCACCCTGCTACTGCTGAACTCTGAGACTGTTTTCGCTGTTTCTTTTTCTTACGACTTTTATAGCTTCATCTGATATTGGCCTCACGAAACCAACCAGTGATCCGTGAGCTATCGATGAACCCTTTTAAATGGAGCTATATATGTCTTAGGCTATCAGTTGATTCCAATCGCAATTTCTGATTCTGCTACCAAGAAATAGCGTAAAAACCTTAGCTCGTTTTATGAAATGCTTTGTATTTGTTAAATTTTTAAACTAGTATACTTTCAATTACCTTACCTGAAGGGCTAGTATAACAAGTGCAAAGCTTTGAGTGTCGATATTATATACCTTTTAAGAGTATTAATAATAATCAAAAATAGTAGTGTCGTGGACTATAACAATGTTGAATTATCTAAAAGCTCTACATGTCTTAATATTTTGGAATGATAGGTCGTGTATATGGACGACTTTTTAATTAATTTTGGTTAATTAAACCTAATTATTTGATATAACTGAAGCATAAATTATAGTATTTAAATAAGGAATTCTATTAAATAGTCCTTGCGTTCGTTGCTTTGATAAATAGTATAGTTCGACGCAATGGATTTCTTTAAATTGAGCGCCTTTCATTTTTAAATAGCAATGTTTAAATACATTATATTTGCGATAGAAATAATCGCCGGTAGAATAAACAGCTTTCTACCTCATCGTACTATACGTTAATACCGATCGTGGATAGTTGTAATCTGTTAAAAATATGTTTATACTCACTTCTCAGTCCTGGTGCCTTCGAGCATTCCTATTGCGATAATAGCATTGATGGCGGTGTCGACTGGGACCACTTGAGCGGTTAGACTACCATCGCAGAGCATACTGCGAATGACTCCCTTGCCGGCGCCCAACATCACGCCCACGGGCCCGTTTAGACTGTCCACCCAGCCAGGTAAAGGTTCAGAAATGGCTGGGCATACTGAAAGAAAGTAATTGAAAATTACCTTATACATATAAACTCATATAAACACAATAATTACAAATACACGTATAAAACGTTGTAAATATTCAATAGTATTTAGATAAACAGTAATATAATACAACTTTATTATGGACCGTACACATAATTTCCGAACAACCACGCTGTCAATTCAACATCCGGCCGCGCCGGAAATCGAACCTAAATTGTCAATAACGGATATAGATAGCTTGAAACCGTGGCACATCTCTGGTAGGAAATGAAGACAAATGAGCTTTGTATCAGTCTGTTTACCGTATTTGAAATACGAATAGTCTATTTTTGTTTTACATTATTGAGACATGTTCGATGAAAAGTTAACTATAAAACATGTTTTATTTACGATACTTTTCTTAACTGAAAACTCAAGATCAATGGCAATCGAATACATACAGTGATATAACGCAAAATTCCACCGCACTTATAACTGAGCTGTCATCGCTTCTTGATAGCTGTTATGTAAATATATTTGTAAGTTTACACAAATCAATGTCGATTCGGTGACAATCCTAAGGAAATGTTTACAAATTGTTTTAATTGTAATTAAGGATTTGGAATTAATAAAATTTTAACTTCCGCATATTTCAGCTAAATTTTTATGATTGTCGCCGGCGAAATTGTCTAGAAATTAAAAAAAAAACATTAAAGTATAACAAGAAAGTAACGTTTGAACGCCCTAGTTGTAAATTAAGACAAAATTAAAAGATAAAGATTTTTTTTTTGTTTATTTTAGTGTAAAATCTCTTTCTATCGCTAATTATACGATAAAAATTTTATCGCTTTAACATCGACGAGTTAAAACGTGAAGTGAACACTTTTATCTAGCGTTTTTTTTTTTTTAAAGTAACATTTGCTTTTTAATATTAAATATCAGTGTTACATTGATATATTACAGTCATGGACATATTTAAAAAAGATAAAATGATGACTACATTCACCGAAACCTGTCAATATGAGCTCATTAGAAATAAAAAGGTTGAGTGCGATTTCTATTATTTGATTAAGGCGGCTACGTGCCGGTTGCATCAGCCGTCGACCGTCTTGGACTGTCGTTAAATATGTCTGCTTAAATTCTATCAAGAACTCAAAATAACATTGATTGCATAAAAACGTATTTAGTAATTATGTGCAACGTTTGGCCTGTGGTAGTTGACTTATTATTATTTCTTTAGTACGTCTTTATTATTACAGATGTGTGCTGATGAGTGCCGCAAATTATCCTCGCGTTATGGCCATTACACGCGGAGCTATTGTTGGTAGTCTACTTATCACTGCAACAGATCTTACCTATGCTGGGCCTCACTATGGTGACTGGAAGGTCTTTGTATTCTGACTCCACAACGCTCTCGGCCAGCCGTTTCGAAAACGTGTAACTGTTGGGATGTAGCCCGAGCATTGACGGTGCAATTAGGGACAGCTGCCTGTCGTCCATCCATTCGATCAACCTCATTACGTCATCGGGATTCACTGGAGGTGCGTACACCTTTAATGTAAACCCGGTGTAAAGCGGGAGATATGTAATACAAAATTGTAAATATGTAATAAAATAATTGAGCAGCAATAAATTAAAAGCCTTGATGAAATATTTAATAATGCAATATATCTTTTTTTTGTTTTTAATAATATGATAAACTGATGTGATTTACAAAACGTTAACTATTAAACGACTTACCAAATTTGTATAATTTGTATGAATTGTACATATTGTACAAAAGTAATTAGTCTGCTAATAGGAAAACAGAAGTTCTTCTATATACCTACACAGTTTTTATTTTTTAATGAAATAATAAAACGTTGAAAAATATATTTGCAATGTGTGTATTAAAATTGGTTAAAAGATGTAATTATTAATAGTAATATACCTTTTCATCTAAGATCTCGTAATCGGGGTAGCAGAAAGCAGTTGACAGGTGGACAAAAGCTAAAAGGTTCTTGAGCTTTTTGGCGACTTGCAGAGAGCGCAGCGTGCCACAAGTGTTCATATCGACATTATCCTTTAGAGGAGCTTCCAATCTCAAAGTTGCAGCGAAGTGGAATATCACAGAAATCTCTACAGATAACTTGTCGATATTAGAATCCGATAATCCAAAGTTCTCGAATAGTACGTCACCTTGTAAAGGTTTCAGTTTAGCTAAAACCGACGGGCATTCGTTTTTGATCCTCTCGAACAACTGAAAATCGTGTTTATTTGTAAAATTAATCCTGATATAGAAGTCTCCCATAACAAAAAAAAAAAAACATACTTGGTGTCTGCGTTAACACGATAAAGTGTTCATTTTATTTCTAAAGAGGTTTGCTGAACCTCTTGGTTCTAAAGTAATTTTTTTTTCAATTGAAGTTGAAATGTCAGGATATTTCTTCGAATGTGAAGTCAACTGTTATTTAATAAAACTGTTTTATACTTTACCGGCAAGTGTATCAGCTCTTGTAAACGCTGGCCCACAGATTTCCCGCGTTTTGGTCTTATCAGCAAATATATTTTACCGATATCGGGCACGGAATATAAGAGTTTCTCGATGAGAACCTTCCCCATGAAGCCGGTTGCGCCTGTTACTAGTACATTCTTATCCTTGTAAAACTCCCTCACAGATTTGAAAGGTGCCATTTCTATGAAGGAAAATAATGTGAATTTAATATAATGTAGTAAGCCTATGTTAAATATCTATTTGTTAAAAGCCTACCTGCTTAATCGATTCTTCGATATCCTTATTTTAAGTATGTGTAATTTGATTCGAAAGTTTTTCAAAAGCGGTCGTCGGGACTAAATATCGAATTGCCTGAGACATAGAACATAATTAAAAATTCGAATTTAATGATATATTAAGATTTTAATAACTCAAGGTTTCGACACTTATATCTTTTTAATTCTCTTCGTTATAAATCAAACGGAGATCATTGGTTCGATTGAGGGGCAACTAAGAAGTGCGATTTGTTCGATGTTAAGGATTTTTCAATGCTGCCTTTCTCGCTATCAAATGTTCTCTCTAAGCCGACATAATACTATACCTGTGTTCTCATACATGTGTACTAGAATATTTTAGAAGTGCTAACTGCAGATAATATATATTCTTTAGTAAATGTTATATAAATGTTACTAATTTGAAAATAGTTTTTTTTAGACAACATTGATTATTTCCTCTAACGCAATAAAACTTAGGTAGAAGTATTTGCATTATGCAACTGTCCACTTGATCGTTTAGTTTTTTTTTTCATTAATTTTTTTTTGGGATTTATGTTCTAATCATTTAGTTGAACGTGTTAACTTAAATTGCATGCGTAGCCACCGATTGACGTAGTTTTAGTTATCATGTTACGTTTTGTGGTACAAGGGAATACTTTATGTTTGTGGTTTACTAGAACATTTCTCGCATTCGCACGCAAAGTCGATTTCACGCTTAACAATTTGAGTAAGAGCTGATAGTTACGTGTACTAACAATTTTTTTATATATGATAATATTATAGCTCTCTTTATTAATACGTCCTATGTTAGGTATAAAGAGATTTTTTTTTATTAAACACGATTACACAATTCAGTTTAAGAATGTATCGATCATTCGGAATGTAAATGTATTGAAAAAAAAAATTGACAATAAATCTATTAAAAGATACCAACTCTATACAAGAAACTTTCATGAGGGCCGATGTGAAGGTGCAATTTTTAACGTTATTATTAGAAATGTAAATATTTGACAGTGAGTGGTATTAGCGCATTTAATTATGATGAACTTGCAAAATTATAATATTATGTTAGCAACTCTGCTTAAAAATCGAAAGTCATTGCCAGTTATCCACACGCCAAAAAATTTAAATATCTGTTAATTAATCAAAAAGAAAATGTTGAAATTCTTGCTGTAGTCTATTTGACGTTATAACACAATTGTTGAAGCGAAAGCATAATTTGTTCGAATTATATATATATATATATACATAATTTAGAATCGTTTATCTTTAAACCTCGTTGACCAATAACTAGAGCAGTATTTCAGATTCTTATAAAAATACAGGTCAAGTAAAAACATATTACTTCTAATTCACAATCCTAACCATCAGAGAATCCAGCAAATAAATTTTTAATATCACTATCAACTCAAAAGTCAGAAACAATCGATAAATGCCTGCCATTGATATAAACTAAAAATAGTTGCACCGAAAAGTTTATGAATGTGTTTTAAGGCAAATCAATTCTAAGCGTCTTTATCATTTACATAATATTTTACGCTATACGTTTTACAGTCACTTGATTCCGTACGTTAATTTGATTACTAATGATTATAATATTATAAACAAACATTGGTTTCTTTATTCATTATAAGTTAAAAACATTTCTGTTTTTTCATTAGTTCCGAATCTAAATTCGTCACGTCCTTGGTCACATATGTGGATGTTTAGTTATGCATTTAGAATTAATTATCATTAATATTATATTTTAATATTTCTTCACCTTCCGTTACTTGATCACTGATGATAATAAAATTAATAGGTTTTGCTTTAGTTTTAAAATTTACTTATATTTCTCTTAAGGTTAATAAAAATCGTCCCTGCATAGGTTAAATTCAATCGCGTTGTGAATAAAAACTTTATGTATCAGTGAACAAGGGTTCACGGATTGGTCAAGTGAACGTTTTGAATAAAAAAAAATCTGAAATAACTATAGCACGATTGCGTTATAGCTGTTTTAAAAGCTGACTTATGTAACATTTTACTGAAAATCAACCATTAGCAGTGTTGAATTGTTAATGTTAAATTTATTGGATATATATACTTTCGTCGCATCCTAGGTAAATTCTTTATGTATATATTTATTTTGTAATTCTTGTACCGCGAAAACGTTGTACCCATATCGAAAGCTTCTGAGATTTTACATGAACCGAAATAAAAATTTATACCAATGGAACTCTCAAATATTTAACATAAAAATCAAAATTAAGTGAAATAATCGAGTATTTAGCAATTCATTATAAAATGATCTCAAAACCTATTCTTGGAATGTTTTTGATGATCCAAATTAGCCAAAAATATTATGACCCTCAATTATAGCGGTCACCCAAATAAGGGTCGGATAAAATAAAATCTTTACCATTTATTACGAATGACTGGCGAAATTCCGGTGCGAAAGGTTCCGGGTGAAAGTAATGATTGATTATATCTCATTGACGCAATATAATAAGCGTTCTGATTTTAACATTACACTGGCAAATAGTTATATTTTCTCGCCATATATAATAAAAAAAACGCTCTGATTAAAAAAAATCGACACAATATAGCATGACAGGAAATTTATTAAAACACACATTCTTTATCATAAAACGGTAAGTGTTTATATAAGAATGATTGCCAAACTTGCTATCAATGAGTTCACAACGTTTTGTTTTTACTTTTTTCTTTAAAAGTAATTTACATTGCCAAACGTTCGATGTTTCGAAGCTTGAAAATCATCAACGTTTGCGAATGCCGTCCAAATCGATTGTCAAAAATCGTATATGCCTATTACGAAAGATTGAAGTGGACGGGATTTTTCCATGCATTGGTGATGAAATTTATTTAAAGTCAACGAACTTGATGATCCCGTTTTCGGCGGGCGAATTTAACGTCTCGCTTTGCGTACGCCCATTGTACAAAATGATATAATGGAATAACAAGAACATAATTGATGATATCTAATACATATTTACTCAGCAAAACCATATGCAATTTTGCCACTTCGTGTATATAAGCTTGTACATTGTACAAAAAACTTTGATGATAATTTAATTATAATTTTATACTATATAAACATCAGTAACAAACATTATCACTAATGAATGACTTAAAATCTAATTTTATTCTATTTAAAAACAATACATATTTTTATATAACAGAAAATATTAGATTTTATGGATTGTTACTTTACGATTAATCGAGTAATATTTGCACAAGGACACTAATTATTTTTTTTTTCGATAATAAGGAAATTTCGTTATTGTTTTTAAGATCTATTAATATTCAATTATATAGACCGTGATCACAATGGCTTAAGTCTTATCAAACAAGAAACGAAATAGATTTGAACTCGCGGCCTTGGATATAAAAAAAAGCAAGACGTTTGGGCTATTGGTTTTCAAAACTTAACCCAAAATAAAGTACCGGGCGTTGTTGTAATTAGAGGAGGAGTACCATCGCTGGTCGTTACCTAGTAGCAACTTACCATCACACGGTGACATAAAATAAGCACGAATAATTCGATTGTATATGGCTTTCACTTCCTATGCCGATTTATGGTAAACGACATGGTTGGCTTCTTGAAGTAAAAACAGGGCTGTCAGATGCATCTAGGTAAACTTTTAAATTGAGACTTTATTACAAATAAGATACGTATGACATAGAAAATGTTTTTGATTATTAAGGGCCGTTTTCACAATGTGCACCTGCTGACTGTAATGGTTATAGAAGTGCTATTTTTTTTTTTTCAAATAATTTTGCGTAAATAACATAACGTTAGGAACGTTTTGTTCCATTTAACATAAAACCTCAACTATAGAAACGGTATAACTTAAACCAAGAATATTAAAGACAACGAACGGAGTGGAAGAGACAGAAGAAGAATGCCAACTCTTGGCACTGAATATTATTCTTTAATACATGGTAACTATATAAATTTAACATTGCATTTTACTATCCTATTCCTATAAAACGGACTGATAACATGCAAATTGAGATTTTAACCTACCTCGGTGGCACAGTAGTTTACGCAGATTTTGTAGCACGGAGGTTCCAAGTTCGATTCCCAGGCCTCATGGATGGTAGAGTTTATACAGATGCTAGTAGTGTTTACGAACCCGCTTAGCTAGAAACTATCCTCAATGTAAATCCGCTTCCATAACAGAATCACAGTGTTCCGGCACCGTGAGAGCGAGTTTTCGCGGTTAGCGCGCTTAGTCGTTTACAGTTTCGATGTCACTTGAAACAAAGTGTTGGCCCCATGCCAGTAAGGTAACCTAACAAAAACGTAACGTACAGCCCTGCACATGTCATCTTTTACATAACCCTAATCTACCGTCTTGCCGGCCCACATCGCATGCGGTCGGATAAAAAAAAAATTCCAAACTTTTCCATTGCAACACTTACGAGAGCAAAAGTTACAACGTATCTCGTTGACCCGTCCGCATGAACGAGAGCGGAGTAATTTTCTGATACAATTCAATCGTTTTGTATTAACAAATATATGTTCTATTAGAATGACACAACGATCTCTAGATGTGTCGATGTAAGATAGGACAATTGTTATCGGATTTATGTTATTTTTAATTTATGTCCAAGAGTTAATGCGATCGATGCGTACACTTTATAGGCTTTTTTTTTTACACTTTAAACCATTTGTCTATTGAAGCTATAAATATAACCCAAGCAAGTTTTTGTCAGATTGTAATATTGAACGAAACGAGACTGATGGGTTCGATTAAAAATTAATGACTCTAGTGTTTTATACGTTAACGTAAGCGGAATACTATGTAAATACGCTCTGATTATTATTTTACTGATATGAATCATTTCACGAATATGGGATTGTTTTTAATTGAAGACAATTTTGATGTCGGACGGTTTAGACACGACGCCCATATTAGCTAATTAACACTACATTGCGTTAGATATTTTGTATCGTAAGATCCTAAATCTCGTTACCCAAGTAGTATCACTCGTTACAGCGCTCTTCAAACCGGAACACAGTAATTTTCGCGCATTATTTGTAAAGATGCCGATATCGGTACTGCTTGGTTTTTATGCAAACGTTTGCCTCATAACGGTCAGAATATTCCCTAAAAATATACACGCATGAATGTTTAATTGAGAATGATTATTTTAAGTAAATATAAACAGTTAATACCAGTGGGAGTACTAGTAAATTACTACCGCGCTAATAAATTTATTGTTTAAGTACATTTGCACAATAACACATTGCATCGAAATTACTACTAACCATAACAGAGCTCATGAACGACACGTAACGTATTGCTAAATACCGCTTTTACATTAAGAATATCTTAACTAAATATCATCGATGAATAAGTATTTCGTGTAATCGATTACGCTGACTACTGCGATCTTTATCAAAACAACAAAGGCTGCTTGGCATAACATATAACGCATTTGTAATGAGCCAGTGTGTCAAGAATAAAACTAATTTAAATTATCGCTTTCAACTTTTATGTAAAAGTCGTCTTGTGATACGAGTAACAGGAGTATTATATAATGAATTATTCAAATAGTGAAATAATATTTTTGACAATCCTTAATTGCAGTTGGATAATTAGATGCTAAAAAAAATTTATTGACTAGAATAGAAAAATAAAGGTTAACGACCCCGCATAGATTTGCGGCGAGCCTGTTCGAGATGTAAACAAAATATTTTCATATTTATTTAATTTTATTTTAAAATAAACCAAACCATTCTTATATAAATGATGCAAATCGTCTATTCGTTTATTATTTGCGTCAAACTTCTGATTTTGCTTCCATTTGAATACGAAGACGAAATTGTTCAATTTTTTTTTTGGCGCTGTTTAAAAATATTCATTAATAAGAATTTTACTTTGCGAATGGTCCAACATAGATGCATTGTATAATGTTATTACTTTCCTTATAATCACGCGTCTAAATAAAAAGAAATTGCTATGTCATCTTCCTTAATACTCGTTATTAGAATATAAATGTTATTTTACATTGGAACCTATCGGAAGTGCTTTATCGATAATATTTATTGATAAAGATTTTATTTTTGTCTCTTCTTTCACACGAATATCATACTCGAATGATGACAAAATAAAAATTTAATTTTCTACCGCACTCTTTACGTAGGTAGATTAATTAAAATTATTATTTAATTAAAATATACAGTGATTGTAAAATAGTCTCAATATGAAACAGGCTTAATAAATATAGTTTCTTTAAATATTTACATAGCTGATGTTAAAACATACAATAAATATTTATTCAGCGAATTTTGTGTCCACATATAAGTGACTTCGTATATGCAAGGTGTTACACGAGGCGTGATGGTTAAGCGTACTGCGTACCGCTTTTGGTACACGCGACACGGAACGTGTTAAGAAAGCACCAAGCATTGAACCTTGAACGTGTTGCGTAATCATGACGATTTTGCAGTGCGGGTGTACTGCCTCCGTCTCACCGTTTAGACTGTCCAGACGCTCTTAATAACACAAAGATATTAGAAATCATTACCAAATGTACAACCGAATTGTTTTGCTAGACGCACGGAGGACAACTTATGGGTACGGAGGAGTTTGCGCTGTTAGTCTTTTTGAAGACTATTACACTTTCATCTGAACTGGCTCACGAATCCGGCGATGCGTGCGCTCTGGCGAAGGACAAGGTGCAATGTTAAATTTTTATGGGTCTGCATTGACCGGTCAGACTTTCGCGTAATATTTGAATTTATTATTTAATTACCTTCAACAATTTACGAATGTTCTATGTGAAAAACAAAACACGAAAGAAAAATGCCTCGCGTTTAGTGTGAGGATATTAAAGCTTTGTTTAAAATCATTTTATAATCGCTAAACTTTTATAAACGTGAAAAAGAGCATTAGTATTAGTTAGAAATAAATTGTTATTGTTTAGTTTTCAAACATTTTGTTCAGTATATTATAAATTACCGGTACCTTATTGGTATGAAACAATTGTAATTAACACTTTATCAAATTTAATGGATTTTTATTTGAAATAATCAATAAAAGATAAATATAACAAACGTTGTAATGAAAAATATATAACGAAAAAAAGTTTAATTTGTATATCGTAATAGTGATCGTAAAATATTCAAAAAATAAATATGTATTACACAATTTACGAAACACTGCAAGATTTACGAATCACATTGTCAATATTTGTTAAAAATTTTGATTAAGATTTCAATAGACCATTTCGTGTTACCGACTAAAGATTCCAATATCCAATAAATCTTTGCTTCTCTTGTATAAAATAAATCTAGTTAACTTTCTGTTTTCACGGCACAGACTTGCAGACATCTTTTAGCGTAACAGTGTCTTCCTTTACTTTAGAACAAGCTTTACTCGAAGAAACCTTTGCCATCAATGACAACTTCCTCCAACTTTCTCTTATCCTATATGCACATAACATTTGACCCCTATTAATAACATGTGTTAAAGTACTTATTGTTTAATAAAACAATTTCTACCAAACAACTTACAGTCGAATCGCTATATTTAAACAGCTTAAGAGAATCATTAATGACGCGTTTGTTATATTTACATAAAATATTTTAATATTTATTAAAATATAATGTCGGTAAGTTGGTGCGATTAAAAATATTCCATAATTTTAATTGTTAATGAGAGAAATCAAGTTGCATAAGCGATGTGTTACATCTAAAATCTAGGCGGGGAGTTGATCCCCGCGCCATGGGAACCGCGGCTAGTATTGTATCAAAAATTATAAGACTAAAATTCTTCCTACGTAAACAATGTCTTTAATCTATTATTGAAATGTTACGACAAAACACTTTAAAGCCCATTTCTTTTTGGCGGTTTTTAAAAACAACGAACATTTTATGAGTGCGTGAAAGTAATGTAATCAATGAGGAAAATTTATATATCTGCATATATATATAGAAGAGAAATTTCTGCATCTTGCCACTTTTAAATTAATTTTAAATTTTAATTTAAGTTTCAATGGTCCAGGGTGCAAGCGCGAATTTGCTTAAATTACACTTCAATAAAGTTCGATGCATTATTATTCTAAATTGTAAACATATTTGTAAAATGGCTGATAAAATTCTATTTTAAACTGAATAATTTACATATGACAAATGCGTAAACATAGTTAACCATTAATTTAGTAGAGTATGCTGTGCCATACAAAATTAAAAAAAAAATTAAGTTTTACATAAATATTATGATTTCAATATAATTATTAATATTAATTCTCATAAAAACGTTTTTTTTGCTAATTAAAGGGTTAAAACTAAAGAGATATAAAAAAACAAAATGTAAATCAAATGTAATTAGGACAGGTGTAAGTCATCTCAGAACTATGTATAACATCCGCATACTTATTTCTTATAATTAAAATATTTTGTTTCTTGTAATTGAAGATTTTCTTCGTTAACAATACGAATTAGACCATCGTTCCAGTATTTCTGTTTCATTAAGATCGTATATAGGTGAACTTTGCTTTATACATTTACAAATAACATTTATTACAAATTCGAATGGACTAGCCGATTTGTTTAGTTTTAAAATTCATTCAAATGGCTTCCTTATTTATTAATCCGGAATCCATATTTAAAAAAATTAAATTAGTTATGAATATGAAACATAGTACAAGTAATTTGCATAGTAATGTTTATTATTTGAGGTTAGTTCTCCATTTTGTATATCTCCATGTAATTAAATAAAATAGCTTAAGCGAATAAAACTTTTAAAGTTTTTGTAAGAATTTATTAAATTCGAAATACACTTAGTAATTCGTAAAATAAATAAACGATTAAATTCGCAATAGCTAATTCGCTTTGCAACAATCTAACTTTAATTTCAATTTTTGTTTTATGATAATTAAAAAAAATACAAAGATATAAAAGTATATAGTATATATGAGGAATAACTGAAAATTAAGACTTGTTTATATTTTTTGTTATATGTTACATGCATGTTTATAAATCATTAAGGTAATTATATTTATTTCGGTGTACAATGTTATTAATTAATTTAATATTTAAATAGATCTTAGCCTTAAGACATTTAACATAGTTTATCTGTTTGTTAACATGTGATACTTTTTTTATGTATGTAAATTTTTTATATATATGTATACTATATATATATATAAATATCGATCTAATACAAATTACGATAGTAACTATCAATCTTTAAGTTTATAATAAATCTTTTAGGATAAATCTGTTTTATAAATGTAGACATATTCTTATATTTTTTGCCTCATTTTTTTGTTCAGAAAATATAACGTATCATTGTTCATACACTGTATGTCTATTGTTTTTGTCAAAGGTTACATAAATATATGTAAACACATTTCAACAATGTTTAATATGATATTTGTTATTTATTTTCCGCTATGCGTATTCCATAGTATCTATTCTACATTTTTTGTTTTTTTTTTTTTTTAATTTGCATTGTAACAATTATGTTTGTCAAAATAAATGAACCTTACCATTTTATTTTGATTTATTTTCTTAATAAAATATTTTTGTTTAAATTATAAATTAATTTACTGGAAATATTTTATTTCTTGTAAATTGTTTAAGCATTGTTACTGAAAATCTTTCTTGCTGTGGAATATTGAGGATTTGTAGATGCTTCCAAAATAGAAGGGTTTCCATATCAGTATAGAGCTATAGTAACAGAGGAAAAAGTAAGAATTTTCATAAAAGAGGTAGTATACTTCATAAAGGGAAAGTATAAAAAATATAAACAAAATTAATGACTGATCGTTGATAAATAAAATTTGCAAGTCGAGGAGTTGACAAAAATGTTATTTTATTTTTATTTTATTTCGGTACAATACTTAAATAAAAAAATCTGAATAACCATAAAAATATGGAATGACGCCCCGTAATAATGTTTAAAAATTTTAATACATATTTTGTACACACGTAATTATATTTTTTATAACAAACAAATGTACCAATTGAAAACATTTTCCTTTCGCTTGAAGGTAAATTCGCATATTACTGGAACGACTTCGCAATCGGAGTGCATACGAAAACTAGTAATAGTTTAACGATGTTAAGAATAGTTCCGAGATGACATTTTTTATAGATATATCAATTTTTTTTTTTTTATATTCGATCCGTATTACGTATCGGTGAAATAATTAAAATGAAAAAACTTACAGAAGATTTTAAATTAAGAATTCGATGATTAAAGAACGGCAAATGTCGATACCCGCGCTACCTTTCCCGCGCAAATCGAGAAATGAACTGGCTCTGGCGCATTCGTTTCCCGCCATATATCTGCGCGCCCGTGCCTTTGAGTGCGTATTAAAGTGATTTGTTTACATTTGCTTACACAACACAGTGGCATACTGTTTTTGAATGTTTCACGGTGTGTGTGTATCTCGAATAGAGTATTTGTTTTTAAATCGACAACCCGTTTCTTTTGTTTCTTACCTATTTTTGTATAGCTTTTTACCGAATAGTCGAATTCAATGTATTTTCTGTTAGAAAGAGTTTACATGGAAATTAGTTTTATAAACATACGAAACACCGAAAAGGAAACATTTCGGATTTGTTAATTTCCGTTGGGACTATGCTATTTTGATAGTTGAGAGTTCTTTGAAGGAATTTCTTAAGATAGCACCTATTATAATTATCGGATTTTCCATCTATTTAATTGCTGATATTTTATGTATTATCAATTTTTGTATTTAATTTTTTTTTTAAAGAAATTTTTGAAAAGAACGATTTCATTTACGTGTTTATTAGACCCATTAACATTTTTTGCTATGCGCATAAAACAAATTTTATTATAAATATATTAAGTAAGTCGTAGCTAATAAAAAGGACTGTACTGCACCCGCTTCAAATGCAATGAACAATATTAGACATAGTTGTACTTAACACATTATCGACCGATGACGAAAAAGAAATTCTCTCATCTTGTTGTGTTTTCTCGATAAACTCTTTACAGCACAGGTTTTTTGCTTCATTTTAAAATTAATGTGTAGAGTTAAATATGGGTTAACACATGACCCCCACTAACACATAATCTTAAGTGACAGTGTGGCCGTAGATCGTGAAGCACTTATTCGAAATGCTCTAGCTCTCGTGTGTATGATTGCTGGAAGGCATCACGGTTACAACGACAGATTGACATCGGGAGTAGTAGCTAGACAAGCAGGATCGATCCAAATTTCCTTAGTTCTTTGATTAGTTTTAATTATATATAGGAAGAGTAAAACGAGCGAACGGTTCACCTGACGGAAAGTTATCAACGTCGCCCATAGACATCCGCAACACTGCGTTGCCGACCTTTAAGGAAATAGCATGCTGAAGGCTCCTAAGGCGTACCGTTCCGGAAATACCGCTGGCGACAACTGATTCCACAGGGTGGTTCAGGAATTCAGGAATCTAACCCAAAACCACGGACGCGTCACTGTATATATGTAAAGTTTTCAAAAGATGAGAAATTAAAAATGACTAAGCTCGGTACACAGAGATTTTGCGAGTTTTCAATTCTAAACTTTTACAACGGCGTAACAGTTCTACGTCGTTTGTCATATGTGAGCACGCACACATACACATTTTAACATATTCAAATATTTTGCGGTGTGATGTATATGGCGGACAGACAATTAATTCCATAATCCCGAAGGCATTAATATTTATTGTTATTGCGAATTTTGGAATAATGCTGATACTAAAAATACTCCACCATGTTTTTGCCTGGAACAGTGATTTCATATTCGAATGCATAATACAGCGACCGACCAATTTCAATTGCTGAATGACGGCAGCTGCAGATGAAACGGCAAACACTGCGCAGTTTAGGTCTTACCTTAGGTATGAACAATGAATCTACAACGTTCCTTGTCGCGGATCGATAAATATGTAATGGGTTAGATCCGAATCCGCACGGTACCTTCATTTCCATGAAAGTAATAAACAAATTTATCACGGTCAACACTGACATTGAATTAATTCAGGGTCTTGTTGTTGCGACGATGTATTGCGATTATTTAAATTTTCACGTTAGGTCAGAGCAGAACAGATAAACTAAGTACTGGGTCACGATCAAGATTTTGCAGTGGAAATTTGAAATAGAAAGTCACGGGCGGAAACACCTTAAGACATCAGGTCACCATAATCTTTACGAACCATAATGTGAAAATGAGATAAGTATAATAATCGATATTTAACAGCAATATCATCACATCTGTAGGAGAAGAGAAAGATAGATCTTTCGCCAAGCTCTATTACTGCCTGTAATAATGAGGTGATAATTCGGGTCTTTATAGCACCGTGTACCGACACTATTCTTTAAAATGCACAGCACTCCTCACACCTAGAACTAGATAACTTTTGAATACTACTACGTAACGGTCAGAGGTAGGACTTGGACGGTTTACGGAAGATCGAACAGTAAAAGTTCGTTCTATTGTGCGAGAAAAACATAAATATTAGGGTTGCCGTAATATAGTTGAGTATTATGAGAACTTATGTGCGTATATACACAAGTCTGGACCGCACCCTCGCCATCCCCGCCGTTAGGCTGTATCGATCGATGCTTGCGGAAACTGAATAATATAAAATAGCATTTCGAACATAGGTGGATACGGTGTTAAATTGATGTTATGCAAGTCCAGTTGCCGTCGGAAGGGAATGAGGAAATCAATTGTACAATTACTGTCCACCCTCGCCGATATTTAGCAGAGGGCGCATCTGATGGTAGCGTGTAATTGATTCAGAGAGGCGCGTGTACCATATTATTTTGTAGCTTCATTATGTGAAATAATAACCTATCTATGACGAAAATAATCGTCATGATGTAAATACACAAGTCGGTATTATGTCGCCTATGTATGTCTCGAGTAATGAGTACTCAATATTGAGACTCATCATAAACTCTTGACAAATATATTCAAAACAAAACTGTTATTTGATTAACATTTCACTGCATTCGGCCAGCTATATATATAAAGCATATTATACTAAAATTGTTGCATACTTTTTTTAAACTCAAATATAATAATGTAAATAGTATTTATTTAAAATCTAATATTTAAATGTCGAAAATAATTAGAAACACATTGTCATCTTGGATGACACTTCTGTAATAATGAATTCGTGTGACTTGCGTGGTCAATCTGGGTATGTTTTGATTGAAATTATTAATTTAATTAATATTTTTATGTCTAAAATGAGCTAAAATGCTTGACTAGAGAACACACAAAACTCATATGTTATTGTTATAATTAAATCCAGACGGCTTCGTAATAAATCCTACCACTGTTTTTGTCTGTCTGACTCGACTCTTGCTTCGAGACTAATGCGTTACGCTTTTGGGGGGAGAGGATTTGGAGTCAGCACGTAGTCGGCTGTTTTGACTATGAGAGGATTAGGTTGGCTCGTGGTCACTTAAAAATAGTCTAGAGCACAGTCATTGATGAACTGCTTGAGAGTAGGAAGGCGAAGGACACTGTGTAGGTCGATGTTCCTTTGGTACCACTCCGCCCCGGTGTCGAGCCGGATGAAGCGGTTCTGGAGGACCTGTAGAGTCTTGACGACTTGGGACTTGTGCATGAACACTACACTCGCATAGGTCACGATGGGCCTTGTAGAGTATATATATACTTACAAGGTATATATATATATATACTTATAAGTATATACTTGTTTTGTAGAGTAGCACCTTGTGGCGAAGGGAAAGCTTCTCATTTTGCAGATCAGGGGATGTAAGAGACTTAACACTGATGCCGCCCTACTCCTGACTATGCGGGCGTGAACGGAGAAATTGAGTCCGTGATACAGGGTGACGCCGAGGTATTTGACCGTGTCGTTCCAGGAAATGACGTGGTCGAAGAGGGAGATTAGTCCCGGGATGACGAAAGGTGTAACGTTCTTTCTTCGTGAGGGGAACCTACTGTTACGGATAGATGAAGGCCTTTGTTCTTCTCCGGGTTGATGTCGATGCTCCAGGTTTTGAACCAGGTGCCTAGGCATCCGGTAGCCGTCTAGAGGCTGTGCACTAGCCTGGAAAGATTATTGCCTGAAATGGAGAGGATGGTGAAATCTATTAAAGGAACAAAATTGACAGATGGGTATTTGGGGATTTTGCTGATGTACAGCGCAAAGAGGAGAGGGGAGAAACAGGATTCCTGGGGGACGCCCGTTCTAATTGGGCAACTAGAGGAGAGTGCACTACCTGCGCGATATCTGAAGGTGCGGTTCGACAGGAAGGCTCGTATGATCGAGTCGAGACTGTCTGGCACTTCGAGAGAGTACAGCTTGAAAAACAAGCCGTCGTGCCAGATCTTGACGACGGCCTTCTCGACATCGAAGAAGACGGCGAGGCTGTCGAGGGATCGCTTCCACGAGAACCCATCGAGGGCGTGTTCGACTAGTCTGTGGACTTGGCGGACACAGTAGTAACCTTGTCTGAAGCGAAATTGGTCGTAGGGGAGGAGATTCCTCTGCTCGACGAGCTTGTAAAGAAGCGCCAGGATTAGGCGCTCGTAAGCCATCCTTAGAGAGGAAAAAAGGCTGATTGATTGGATAATAATAAACGTCGTCCTAGGAGGGCTCGAGACTTCCGATCAGAAATCCCACCCATCTAAGTGATGCTCTTTGACGCGCTATTTCACTGCCTTCTGAAGGCGGCGCACTTGGACACGATTGGCCTCAGAATGGTACCTGTCTGCGCATGTTGAGAGGAAGCGGACCAAATTGTGGTTCTCTTCAATCGTCGAGGAGATGTGACGAGTGATATATTATAAGCACCCACGCGGGCGTCACCCCCGAAGCGCACTCGCGGGTGCACTCGGTCACGTGGCAGCAGACAGGGGACGCCGAATCGAACTTTAGGTATTCGCGTACGGGTGGTTCGCTAGGCCCGTAGAAACAAAGCCTCGTATATACCGGGGCATCCACGAGGATCAAACAGAAACCACAAGGTACGACAATCAAAATTGCGCAGTGCGAATGACGAACGGACAATACGACAGCGGACGTTCGGAATTTACTATAATTAATCTTTTAGTTCTTTCTCCGAATGTAAATTCAGTGTCAGTGTGACTTTGGTCAGTAATGAACTATCGAAAGAAAAAGAAGATCTCATTAAGGTATAATTACACCATAACATGATTTTGCATATAATGTTTTAATTCTTTCATCTGCATTTACACATATAGAATAATGTATTCACATATAGAATATTTTATTTACATTTGAATATAATTCATTTAAAATACTTTAAATTTATAAATTTACTTATACATAAAAAGGTTAACATTTATTGGATCTCTTATGTACATAACTTATGTTAATTATATTATACAAATGTAATAAAATCTATTATTTACATTAACCCATATTACCCATTGCGACCTATAACTCCATTTAATATTTACTCATCTATTTATAGCTATTTTTTTTTATTTTTTTCAGTGACAGCGTTGTTAACTATATTACGACAAAAGAAGCGTTTTCATATATAGTAATAACAATAACTGCTACTTATATATTAAAAATATTGATAAAATAAAAAATCCTTTTTTTTATAATTGTGGAATGGTATATATCAGTGAAAAGGTTGATAGGAATTAGGCGTAGAGTTTTAAACGTGCAGGCTTATGTCGCCTAGTCTGTGAACCGGCCACATGCATTCACAGCCCGCCGGGATCACCATTGTTTTAGTTTCCCAGCAGTCACTGAAAGAAATTGTTCCCCATTAGACTGCCATATAAGTGTACCGTGATAACCGATTACGTGAATTCAATATAAATGGCAAACAAGTTTCATTTTAGGACAAGAAATGATTGAAAAGATTGTAAAATATATATATACAAAACCTCGTTCTATTTCATATGTCCGATCCATTTCATTATTGTATGAACAACTTTTAACACATTAAAGATTCACTCGTAAACAGACAGACATTACGTTATATAATTAAATAGATGTTTATTATTTTTACATTCTTTAATATATTGTAATTAAAAAAAAATCATCACCTGGAATAACTTCGACGAGTTAAGTGAATTGTTTTATTCCATTGGACACAGGAGAAACCAAGACTCGTGCATATCTGAAAGGTAAATTATGTATAATCTGGATAACGCATTTATCTATATATATATATAAAAATTAACAAAACGAAAAGTCAATGTACTCATCACGCATCTAAAAAAATTGGCATATGTTAGTATTTTTCCACAGAAAAGTTGTTGTTGTTATTAACCACTTTATTATAATATGCCATCAGATGGCGGTATATCAATTGGCTTCTATACCATTTAGAGATTTTTCATTGGGTTAATTGGTAATCACTTACTGATCATTAAATGTATAAAGATTAAATTAATGTACATTGGCAGGATCTGTAGCGGCATTCAAGAAGTAAAATATACACATTAATTATAAAATTGGTACTTCTTCCCGGAAGATGTCGTTGTGATAAACTAAAAGACGTCCTTTCCGTCACCCAGTTGAACAAAATCGTTGCAGATTTCTCTAAAGTTGTTGCAACAGTTGTATTTATCTAGACAATCTGAATGGATGCCCACCTCGTTGGTACCGGTAGTTTCTTCCCCAGAAGCGAAAGTGCATCGAACCTCCTCGTAGTACGCCGGCCGGTACTCATATTCTATTGTGTTCAACCTCCGGATCTTTCGCTCCAAATGACAAATAGGATAATGCTTCTGCAAAGAAAATATGCAATTTCGCATCACCAATGCATAGCCTATTATATATTTTTTTTTTCATTTAAGTTTCTTCTATGTGTATTTATTCTTTATACTAATTAATGTAATTCGCATCGCATAGACTAATCGAATATTGTTCTTGTAGTGCGGTTTTCGTGCGTTTTCGTGCCGCTGACGTGAGGTGATCGTGACAGCGGATTGCGTTCTGCGTTCGCACTAGAGGCGCGGGGCAGTTTTGGTTGCGCGCTCGCTGCGTGCCGGTCGCGCGATTGTGGCTCTTCGCGCGCGTCTTTAAGAACTACGTCGTGGACTGCTAGATTATTGGCGAGGTGTGACCATAGTGGCGCGAGTGGGTAATATTTAAATATGTTACTAATGGGCGGCCAAACTGGCGAGGGATCTTTAGATAGATATGACGAATATAGATCCGTACGATTCATTGACGCGTAAGGCCAACCCGTATCACCTGTAGCTTCTGGACCGTGAACGACGTGCCACGGTAACATGTCGTAATAGTGTCAAAAGTGGTGCGAAGGTACATTTCGCTTTCGACTATACAAATACGGTCTGCATATAAAGTACTTCGTCTAAAGTCTTGTCTTCTATACTGAGCCAGAGGAGTTCGATTGTTTAAGAAAAAAAGAGAATGAGAGCAGGGCTAAACTTATGTTAACAATATATATAAAGGTTTATGTGATGCAATGAAATAATGTTTAAGATGATATATTTACATGAATACGGTATTAAAACTTGTCCAGGATCGATGCAGTTCCGTCATGCATGGCAACTAAGAATTATTCTGACATATATATAATAAAGAAAATTATAAATAAATTATTGTGTAACTATTTAAAATACTATAACTCTTTTTAAAATATAATTATATTTAAAGTTCTCCGATCTATATATTACGGTGAACATTTTATACATAACGACGGTAAGTTTCAATTCGTCGCCCGCGTACCGTGCGTCGTCCGAAACCGCGGAGAAACGTTAACACCGACCGAACACCAACAACATTAATATTAAAAATATGAGCGTCGCGGATCATCAGTGCCGTAGGTATAGTGCATGCCTAATGTAAACCTCCGTTTGACCGAATGAGCAGCTCCGTAGGTGCGGTACCACAATATGCATGAGATTTTGTATCGGCGTGCAGTGTTCAAAAGTCATTTGGGCTAAGGTGCAGTGCGTGCGCGTTTTCGATTCTTAGCTAGCGCAACGTCCGGACTGCAAGAGCCGCGGTCATCCTCATAATTTCCGTTTCAACCTACGTTATATAAGAACCACGTAAGTAGTGACGTTATGAATTATTTATTTTACGATATAAACTAATATCTCGTCCGTCGAAACGAAAGTTAGTTACCATTTTTTTTTTGTGTAACCGCGTATAACTTTTCACCGGATTTTTTTTTATCGTTCGAAAGAGAATACACCGATATTAGTATGGGGACGTGCTTTTAATTGAAAAAAAAAATTAACCCTAAGAGTGTGAGAATGGAATTCGTGCATTTTGAACCTGTGCATTTCGGTTGAAACTGTGCAATATTATTGATAATTTTTTTTTAATCTAAAGAGCATGTGTCAAAGTTGTTCCTTTAAGAAATACAAAAAAAAATTTCAACCTTAACTATGGAAGAATAGAATATATTTTAATCTGTTCATAATTTAGATTCAACTTTGTGTGATTGTTGTTTTTCAATTCTTATTCATCTTCAGTATGCGTTTCTCGTAAAGAGAATTGTTAACGTCACTAACATAGAAAACTTTGCCATTATCAAATCGGTTACAGTTACAGCAATGGTTAAGCTTTCGTTTTCAATTGTTTTCGGTTGCGTTTTTGTGTAAAATTAAAAAAAAAATAGTTCACTGAGGGTATTTTCTCGCTTCATGTTACACTCGTACCACGACCGTGTTGATTAGAATAGAATAGAATAATCTTCATTGCATAACGAAAACAAAAAAGAAAATGTACATATGAAACAAAATGAAAGAAAGTAAGTGTTTCAAATAGAGCGAAGTAAAAGAATACGGCAGCAGAGCAAAAGGCGGTCTTACTGCTGAAAGCGGTCTCTTCCAGACAACTGATTATGTAATACCTGAACACCAAGCTGCCTGAGATCGCGTTCGTGTGATTTTTCCACAGTTTCGGTGTACTCGGGTAGGACCTGCGACGGGAGTTAACATTAGTCATATATACTCAAACGATCAATTCGCGACTGATTCAATGACGTAGTGACTTATATATCAACGGACGGCTCGAACCGCTGCTCCTAGGGATGAGAAATTCAGAGTATTTTTTTTTCATTTCTCACTCCTAAGGTTCATATTTTAATGCAACTATTCACCGAATCAATCAACTCGCGAATTGGTAGTTATATTGTAGTTGGATTAATCTTAATATTGAATAGAAAAAAAAATCACGCCCAGAGAAAGCCTAAGGACGATTAGTATCATGTCCAGTTGCGGTACTGACATACAAGCAAAAAAGCTCGACATACCGCATTAAAACAATACAGTGCACCGAAATTAATAAATCATAATTGTTACATACTTTAAATATGATCGTGATGATCAAAAGAAAAAAGCCACGTTATGTATCATTATTACTTTTATTTTCATACGTATACAAGTGTTCGGGTCTACCCTGCAGATACGTTTGTGGTTATAACTATTTTCAATAAGCACTACGTTGCGTCAAAGCGTTTCTATTTATACGACAGGAGCGCCTAGGACCTGGCGAAAGGGACATGCGCCTGGGAGTGCTCCGGAGAGCGTCCACCCGTATTGATTAATGGCGCCAGTCGTTTATTATATTGCAGAAAAAAATTTAACATAGCGTAGCTCAAGTCTCTATCACTTAACGACGTTGCTGCTAATCATTTTGACGTTAACTGTCAAATAGTAAACTACCGGAACATTGTACGGGTTCGTAACACTTTCGTTTTTTCTAATACATTTTTTTTACATAGGTTCGTACTTAACCACAATCTCACCTGGTGTTAAGCGGGGGCGTGGTTTTTTTCTTTGTGATAAGGCGCACATACCTAGAAGTAGCCTATCAGCATTATTCTTAAAAACACCCGCGATTTAGAACGGGATCTACGATTGTTATTTGTGATAATTTAATTAAAATTATGGGACTTAATGTGTTTTTTTATGTTTTATTTTTAGCATAGATTATGGTGTTACGTTTTTTTTTATGTAGTCCAATGCTGAATTTTGAAATTCGTAGCGTAATGCTTAAAATAGAGGACATCCGCAATCTAGGGTTTATTATTTAGGTCACGGTTTCACTACCTGACGCATGTCATTTGATTTTATTGTCGTCATCCATTATTAAGTGATAATAAAGTTTTTTTCTCAGTGGAAACTTTTATTATTCAATTTATTATCACTGATACATCGAAAATATTTTTACGTATAGTTAAAAAAGTCATCGATTAATGCGATTTGTTCGACCATCGTTCGTATTTTTTTTTTACTTTCGTATTTTTTATAAGAAAATTATAATAGAAAATTTTATTTCTGATATACATATTTATTTATGTTTGATCGTGATAATGATAATGCTTATGTATGATATTATTAATTGGTCTGCACTTTGGGATTGCTAATAAATAGTAATTAATTACCATTGACAATGATTCAGGTCATTCTTAACTTCGTAGTATTTACGTACCGCGATAAATTCCACGTATAAACGGTCACATGAATTTTGAAACCTTCATATTAACTGTTATTTAATATTCTAGAAAAGACGACGTTGTAATGTCGTTGAGAGAATTTTGAAGGAAAGGTAAATGAAATAATCGGTGAATGAAAAAAAAACTTGGTACTGTTATCGGAATGTAGTTCCGAAAGTTTACAATAAACTAAATTTTAGAAATGTTGACGAACACGAGAACATCGGAGGCCTTCCGAGATTGCGCCGTTACGCTGTAGATCGGACGATGTCAAGATGTTTCGAAGTATTTTTAAGTAGCTAACGAGATCGTTATTTACGGAATAGGCAAAATTTATTTTAATTATTATCGCCCATAAGACACTACGGCTTTTTTTGTATGTAATTAAATAATTTTCATCATTAAAAATCGTTTTTGATCAATTGAAAATTAACCATTATTGTATATATATCTATTAGGTCACATTTTTAATTATAATGGTAGCTTCATTATTCCATCGGAGTGGAACTTCAGCGGTTTTTCATCAAAAATTTTGGCCTCTTCTATTCGTGGATTGATTTGTATTCGATATATGACTGTTTTTATTTACGGTCTTTTTTGTATTAATTTTCACTAAACATCACATTAAATTTGTGACACGGGGGTTAGCCCATTTTGGTTAAAAAAAATATTTTTCGTTAAGAGATTACCGTTTGTTTTTGTTATTTTAACACGTCGCTTAAAAAATTCCGTCATAAGCGCACGCGGTTTTTGGGAGAACAGTGGTTAAATGTTTATGCTGTTATATTTTTTTTTAAATCCGAATATCTTGTATGATTATTGCAGCAGTGAAAATATTAAAATGCAAATATATTCTGTTAGTGTCGGTGTATTTTTATCGGTTCGAATGGTTATTTTGTATGGGATGTAAATGTATTGCAGTTATTAATGATTCATTTAATTATTTTCACGTCATTTTATATATTATATATTATCACTTTTTAAATCTCAAACTCAAATTCGAAATTTCAACAGACGTTTGTTGTTGTTGCAATAGACGTTTGTGTATTCACAATCATCAGAGGTTTTTAATTAACGTCAGCCTTTATGTCAGTGTTCCCCGAGGATGATGTAGGGGGACATAGAAACATTATTTACTCAAAAGTCGGACATGATAGCGAATAGGTTGGGAAACACTGCTCTAGTTGGTACATTCGAATTTAAAGCGTAAATTAAAGATTTTCACATACCACCGGCGGCTCCTCGCATTCCTCGTTATCGTTATACAACGGACGTGACAAAGGCTCACGCTGTCTGTTCTTCTCGAGACGTCCTAATATTCTGTTCAACACTTTCTCTGTATTGGGTATTCTTAGCACGTGTTCAATAAACTCCTGCGCAGATTCTTCCGACGCAGACAACGGCGCCAAGCACAAAGCTAGGCAGACCACCTGAAATATATCATAATGACTTATTTTTTTTATTTTTAAATATATCTTTAGAAATTTATACACCCTGCAATAAATGTAACACAAAATGTCATGGATATTTGTAACAATTAATTTAATTGATTGGGATTTGGTTCATAACACTAAAATTAAAATATGTGCATTTTTTAATTTTAGTGTTATGAACCTAATGTGGAAAAACAAAATATGAACAAAATGTGGAAAAAGCATACAATTGTATATTATAAATTGAATAGATCGGGCCAAAAGGAAAGGAAAACGTGTACTTTTGATTTGTTTTTTACTTAAGTGAGTGTTTATTGAAGCTATTCGGACTATTCTCCCTGTCATATTAGTCAACATATCAATAAGGTAGTGATTGATGGCATTCTATTCTCTCTGTAAACGTGCCTCTTGTACAGCATCTAAGGCAACTCTGTAAGGTTTATGATGGGAGAGAGCAATATTCACCGCATAGATCATAATTCAACGTAACGAATTTGTTCGACGACTACCCTCGCATATAAACTCACCACGAAAAAGAAGTGGCACTAAAATTTCTTCTCAAATATGTCACATTAATAGTTAATAAAAAAAATTAATGATCTTATATTGGTGTGTGTTAATTAAAATTTTGTAGTAACAGGGTATGGATGGAGGTAGGGTTTTTTTCAAATTAAAACTTAGGCTATAGCAGCATTAATGCTTTCCGACCATCGTGTATATAAAAACGAAATATTCTGGACGGACGTTTTTCTCCATCTTGGGGTTTATTTTCACTTAACATCGTGCGAAATTCACGGGCAATGGCTCAGGTAATGTGTTAGCCCATTGACGGTATTTTTCTTTTTAATCAATTTGTTTTTGCCCGAATTACAAAGATGCGTTGGTTACTAACATTGCCAGTAACAATGAGTTTTGTTTATTATGTTTGGGGCATAAGAAATTCGGTGCAATTTTATCTGTAATTTCAATAACTACGTTGCCCTTCCAGCCGGAATTATGTTTGGCAGGCGAAATCGGTGATGACAGGGAGATAAAATAAATCTAAGTGTTTATTTGTTTTATCGAGACGTCTGCGGATATCGGACAGTTATGTATTATGATGATAGTTATATATTATATGATATATTTGGAGAATTTTAATAATAAATCAAATGGTAAATCATTTATGAAACGAGCCCTAGGGGAGCTATTACTTAGAATATAGACCCCAGGAGTGTCTAAATCTGAAGAGATTATTACGACAATGTATTAGTAATACATGTACGAAAACTTGTTAAATGTTTAAAATACTAAGGCAATATTAAGAAAAATTGTTATCTACATAATATATAAAATAAGAGAAACAATCTAATGATGTAGTCAATTTATCCATTAATAAATTTAAATGTTGCCCTTTTTAAATAGTGCACTCTATATTTTTAAATTTTGTATGATCACAAAAAAAAAAGAGACCCCCTTTGAGTTTCCTATCAGTTCTTCTTAGAGGAGGTAGATGCGAATCGACACTAATTAAAATTTGACGATTAAAAATGATTCTACAAATCTTAATACTTCATAAACCAAATTTGTGTTTGATTTAATTAAAATATATATATATATATATCGCCACCTTTACCTTTTTGCAATACGAGAACGTTACTTTCGTATAAAGAAAACGTTCAAATCAGCGCATTACAAACGCTGGCGTAATACAATAAATTTAATAATATAATAAATAATGTTCTCACATGAATGTGTCACGCATGCGTTTGTAATGCGCTGATTTGAACGTTTTCTTTATACAAAAGTAACGTTCTCGTATTGCAAAAAGGTAAAGGTGGCGGTTTTGCATACTCTACCTGTTCTCATATTGCGTGTGGGAACGGCATCGACTGAGCTACTCATAATTAGGAAGAACATTTTATTCTCTCCTATAATCGTATTATTTTAAAAATGGTTCTGATATATTTCATCTTACAAGTTCTTGATCTTCAGAAGAATGCGAGAGCCAGAGTATTCTTGGAGCCTTTTATCGATAAAGCCTCTTGTCACTTAACATTATGTACAATAGAGATTGTTGCACGTTAACAATGATAAAAAGAATCAATCCAAAAGGATATTATTTGTTCATAGAGAATAGATGTAACTATTTACGTAACTGAATATCAAATTCACCGTGAAGGATTATCATAAATTTCGCGATCTTCAATATTTTACATGCATCCAATTTTATACCGTTGTCTAAATATAATTATTCTTATATCACTGTGTATTTTTTAACACTTCAGATCATCGCGAATGTTCTAATAAAAAAATCGCTCTAAGTATATATCATGTATTAATATTTTTTTTAATGAAATAAATTTAAAAACGAACAATTTTAAGTGATTTTGTGAAGTAAACTTTGACTTTTTACGTCTATTCTCAATTGAAACGTATTATAATATACAATTGACATTAATTCTAATATAATGGATAATGGATAGTCCAAATCTATTCTCCATCCTTTGTATTGGTTCTTTTAAATAAATTTATCAGTTTTCTTCGAAGACTCCATCAGGAACAAACATAACTGAATTTAAGAAATTGCCTCACAAATTCATTATAAATAAATTGCTAATATTTTTTATCCTCATCCATGCCCTATTTTTGAACTATGCTACATAAATCTCTCGCAAATATAGCTAAAAATAACCAACAATATGAATTGACACTTCAAACGCCACAGTGGTCACCGCTGACCGGATCCTAAAGACGGCTAATTATTTAAAAAGCGGGAAAAATATTAAAGTTTATCGCTAGTTATTATTAACATATAATGTACGCCCATCAAAATATAAAAATTTATATTTATATGGGATAAATATAAATATATGAAATTTATGGTGATATGACTTAAAATCAGTCAATTATTTCGTGTCTATCCAAACGACAATCCCAAAATAAGAAAATTATCGTTCCCATTCTCGCACTAGTTTTGTTGGACCATACGAAGTAAGTTCGTCATATGTAAAATAAAAATAACAACGGAAAGAAGCAATGAAATAATTTGCCTTGGACAGGATTAGCATCGTAATGCAAAACTGAGTTATTATATGAGAACGCCGTTACCGGATAACTTCTCTGGGCGTGTTTGTTATTTTTTTTAATATTAAGATTAATCCGCCTCCATTATGTGTATAAATTTTCGAATCCACGTACTCGGAGAATAAGTAGTTTAAATTAATCTTCAAATCAACCTTATATTATATCAACCTAAAATTTAATATTTTATGAAATATTGCTTTTTTGGCACCTTTGAAATCGGTGATGAACATCGTTCTGCGTCGTACTTGAAACATATTTTGCACATACATAATCAACGAGATTGGTATACGTTAATTTTATAATAACAAATTTCCTTTCGGCATTTAAAAATAATACTTAGATTTTTAATAAACAGTAAAATTTTCTTTAAACGGAAATTATTCTTAAGCATTGACTTTAATTTATTATTTGTTTTTATTTCTATATTTCTGTTATTATCCTACCGCACTGTAAAGAAATAAATATTGACATTTTGAACACATGATAATTAAAAAATATATATTTGAATTTTTGTAGCACCTAAGGTGCTTCACTACTCTAAAATGAGTTTAAGTTCGGCTCCATTGAAACCGATAAATGCTACACTGCCCGTGTATACTTATTATCTATTTTATTGTTAATTCCATATGAGGTACAAGATATCTCTTATTTATACTAAAAACTATCAATAAACGTGGTCATTGGATAACAATTTGTTCACAACTCTATGACGTTTAATTTTTACCGCGAAACCCATGTTATTATTATTTTTTAAGAGAATAGCTAATTCGAATTGTTATTATCAGGTTTCTGCCTGTGAAAGGCCAATCGAAGTCACCATGCTATCAATGATAAGTAAAATAAAAAAAAAGCTTTTATTAACCGTCGACAACAAAGTGGTGTTCAATTCTTCGCGTAGCTTTTGTTTATGCTTTTTAATTTGGGCCCGCTCATAAGTGGACCGTGTTTGATGGTTCGTTTCACAGAGTATATAACTCGAAGTTGATCGCTTAAAATTTCAAAACAGTTTTTTTTATTTTCTTTTATATTATTATTTATTTATTTACGAACACCATAAATAGTATTTATTCAGTTAATAATTAAAGCCAAAGGTAGTACTAATTCCTTATTTGAATTTCTTCCAGTAGGCTCGCTTTGGGACAAGTTATTACTTAAAAATAATGTATGTGCGAAGATTGCATATATAAATAAATACATATATAAATAAATACATATATAATAAAATAC
>DWQX01000698.1:0-37447 GCA_018245475.1 Pharmacophagus antenor
TAAATGTGATATTTTAAATGTTTAAACTACTAATGGACATTGTAGTCTTATGTTAAATAAGATACTTAAATTAGCTAAAAAATTAACAGTCAAGATTATAATAATAAAATTGGTTCTCTTGCATAAACAGGAATCTCCCACTCTACAAACATAAAGTTTCATAATGTAACAGTAATAATGAGGTTCGTTTGAAGAAAATTATCGTAATCGTAAATGTAGTACGCTTCAATACGAACTTACAAAACTTCAGCGCGCTATAAAAACCAAGCGTTCCATAAACGACTTAGAAATTTGAATTGCTTTATACAAGTACGATAAACGTATTATAAAGGGTAATAATAATTACGAAACTCGTTCACTTTAACGTTTATCTAAATCCAGAAGAGCGGGGAGAATTTATTTCTGTTGTTTGCACGGCTTGCCGCGCTTAATCTTTTATGAGATAAAAATAAAACAAAAATCACACCGTGTGTCGATAATGACGATCGTTACATTTTGAAGGTTAACTTTGTACAGAAATAGAAGCTGCTTATTATTGAAACTAACAAAAAAAATGTTTAATAATTATACTTTAACTGGATCAAAAAGTGGTTTCTACTATTACTCGACCACGATTTCACCGAATGTCAAGTAACAATTGAGTCGTAGATTAGTAACATGTTCGCCCAGAATATATCTGGCTCTCCCATGTATGACTGCAAAAACACAGTAACGCTGTACGGCGCCAGAATAACATTAAGGGTTATAGCTAGCCAGGTGATTTCGAAAAACCCTACCACACGCCAGAGTCTACTACTCCTTTGGCCGGAAAACAAAACTTGGGATTAGCACGTTACGAAGCAAGCGATAAACGGGTCACGGAGGCAGTCAAATATTTTTATTAAACTTGCGTAACAAATCGGAACATTTTAAGGCGAACTCCTCTGGTACGAATGATATTTCAAAAAGCCCGGCGAATATCCAGCAGGACCGGCGGTTTAGGCTGTAAGTTGATATATAGATTAGTCACTATTTGTTGTGCAACTACGAGAACTCACGAATCACCGGATCCGTGAGCCAGTTTCGTTGAAGCTGTAATAGTCGTTAATAAGACTAACACCGCAAACTTCACAGAATCCAACAACAGCAGCAGTTGTGCTACATTTACACGTCATATCCATATTTCGAGAACTAATTCCAGTTGCTCATGTTTTTATCTAATTTGTAACATATTTCTGAATTATTTTTCATTTATAATCTACTTAAAAACAAATTTAAATCGCATAACTTTCTCGCTTCACAGGAATCTACACAATTTTTCGACACTAAGATTACAAAATCGCACCTGCCGATATAATTCAATTACAAGTTAATAAAAAAGCCATGTATAAATGTTTTATTTTGTTTGTATTAGTGATATTATATTTAAATACCTAATCTACCGATTTCAGAATTATTGATTGTGTAGAGTACATACGTACTCATAATTGACTTCAGACGTTTAGGAAACATAATAAAAAAAAAATTTTTCGGATAAAACTTCTATATGTTCATTTGAAAATTTTCACTTCTTGTTGATTGTCGATTGACTTTTTAAAAATAAAACATTACCTGGGTTTCGTCAGATATGGTCTTAATTAACATCTCTCCTTTAAACAACAAAAAAAAACAATTTTTCGTATGTCATAACTTCTTATTACTCTAATACCTTTATTTTACTAGTAAATAAATTAAAAATGACAAAACTGACGCATCGCTCTCAAAAATCTTTACAATTTTTAGGCTACTATTAGAAAATACATGAAAACGCCATTACAGGTGACAGATTGCGATCGTATTACAGTTTACAGGAGTTAAGCCGTTTTGTTCGCTTTCAAGCTTTTAACTTAATTGATTGTGAAAGGATAAAAACATTTCGTTTTATTGTTTTATCCCATTCATTTAGGTGAATGCATTGTATCTCAGATTGCTTGTGTATTCGCGATTTCACTGATATTGCCTTCTTATTTGGTTGTGATCATGTATCATTATGCTACGAGTGCATGTGTAGTATTCCAGCGAAATGGGTCGTAAGTCTAATTTTCATTATTTCTTAAGTTGGAAGTAACTCGATAATCTTCTGGCCTATTATATAAATGAAACAAAATGCAGTTTGAAGATTATCTTCTATTAATCTTCTCTAGTTTGGAAAGTTTTTTCTTTTATGTTAAGAGTATTTCTAAGTTATGTTTTTATTTTTATAATTGACGGAAAAATAACAAAAATTGACACTGCGTGCAATGATGTTATAAAAGAAATGTATTTTTATAATAACTAGAGAAATAACAAGTTTATAATGTGATGTATACAATAACCTAATTTAAAAAGAAAATTTTGACAGATACTTTATAACTAAAATGATCTTAACGAGGAGTAATTACGATTACAGTACCAAATTGTCGATATTCATCTTGAAGAATTCTAATTTAAAACTTTTCTCACAAATTAATGAATTATTTCAATTGTATTTTATGTAAATTGAAAAGTACGCCATATTAATATATTTAGTACTTTATAATAAAAGTTGGTACTCTAATTATGAAGATTTTCGTGAAAATTAATGACGCACCTTTATTATTATCTAATGTTCAAGGTACAGTTTCGGCGACTAGAAGATATATTAAAGTGTAATTGTCACATAATTCGGGCTCTAATTCACCAGAGGATTTTATTTTTATTATTAAAGACAATTCATAGGAGAAGGGAAATTTTAAAAATTTTGAGTTAGCGCACATTCATTGCATGAATGGCATATGTTGATATATCTCATAAATATTATAATAATTTTTACTTAACATTAAAACTAGAGAACAATTTCATTTGAAATTTGCCAACACGTTAAGAAAGATTTTGTTTACATTTAATTAATTAATGAAGACACCTCATACATAAGAAACAAATTTTTATCAATTTGCCTGCTCCATTCGTTATTTGTACTGTTATAATGATAGAAATTGGTTCGTTAATATTTGATTCAACTCATATTAGCTGTTATTACATAGCAATAATTAGGATTATAAGCACTAATCACATTGCAAACGCTCGCTCAGCTATTCGTTCACACGTAAACATATATTCCTACGATTAAATGAAATTATGTTTAAATGCGTGATGGTTAATAGCTCTGTTATCTAATTATTTCATAATTACAACAACATTATCAGTACAACAAATGATGTACTTTTTATATATGCAACTTTAACAATTATTTTAATCTAGAGTCGATATCGTGCACGTGACGGTTTTAGCATTTGGTTATGCAAACCTCTAACCATCGGCAGAGCCGTAAGCGTGTTTCCGATCTTAGTGGTCGTATATATTATTTTATAAACGCTATTGTACAATTAAAAGTTTAACTAATTTGCCAAATTTATCATTTTACTTGTCATAGACTAACATTTACGTACGGGATACATTTTCAAAGTTCAATTTAAAATTTTCACACATTTCAAGATAGTTGAAATATTCAGATGCTCTCCGAATAACTAAATAAAAGAAACATGTTATTGTTTTCCGGCAAGCAAAATCTTTACTCATTTTACAGTCGGCGCACAATTTTACGCCCACTTGAAGACGAAGGCTGTTTTAATATGAACAACGCCACCTGAATATTACGATAAATTTTGTGAACACCACCGCTTGTAAATTAGAAAAAAAATACAATCTATAATCCCTACGGCGAAACTTTGGCTGAAACAATGTTTTTTTTTTCTTTGAAAGAAATTATACAAGATGTGTTAAAAATTCTTAATAGACGGCATTCACGTAATTATACTATGTATAAAAAATATTTTTCTTTATTTCTATAATCTTATTGACACGTAACTACCCACTATTTGTTACCCTCAAGAAGGTATGGTAGAAAAACACTGTTTCCATAAAACCTTATCAATAAGTCCATAAAGTTTAATTTTCAGTCCGTAAATTTGTATATTCGTTATTAAACAACAAAATCAATAAACCGCAAAGTACAACAGTTCAAAGTGAACATTAAACAACTCAAATTCCGGCGGTTTGAAAACTCAACCTGAATTGATTCAAATTACTTCGCTTTCCTTTTAATCAATGCGGATTTAGATAATAAATTTTAATGACTTAATCCAAATTAATGAAACCATTTATGATTGTTTTGCCAAACCGAATTAATTGTATGATAAACGTCTGTAAATGTTTTATACACTTTAATGAAATAAACTATTTTCAATAGCAATTGAACATAGCCGACTTTTTAATGTATTGATGTCGTTATTGCAGATTTTATTTTATGTGATTATTTATAACATGAGCAAACATGATACGCTTTACCCACAAAAATTCATTCGTCTTTCATCAGCAAATTATATTAGGTTTCTTTGAGAACACTTCTTAATCCACTTAAAATACTAATTACACTATATACAGTGCCATTTAGAATTCACCATAACAATAACTATTCCACTGCTGGTTGCATGGTTTATCGCTTGCTTTGTAACACGGAGGTACCGACTCCGATCCCAGGACTTGAGTAGTCGAGTCTAGGTGGTAGTTTCCATAAGAACATTACTGTATTCTGGCAGTCACACATGTGACAGCCAGACATGAGCATTAAGCTGAGATATTTTTTTTTTTACTCGTTCATCCCTGTTACGCTTTGATAGGGCCTATATATTACTATTCTTTTAATTTCTTATGTGTTTTCACGCTTTCCTTCTTCTTCTTCCATACTCATACTAATTTTTCTCGCTTTCATTTCGTCTTTCTTTTCATACCTTAACCCAATTCCTTCTTTCATACATCACGCTTTAATTGAGGAGACACAACTTATTTCTTTATTTACACTTTCCTTAATCTATTTACATTTTACCTATTTATTCTAGTTTACATCTTATATTTCAATTTTATTTATTCTTACTTTTGATATTACACTTATTTCTCTACTTTCTATACTTTATATTTTATTTTGTTTTATTAGTTTTTATTGTGTTCTCAATTACTTTTCTTCAGAACTTTAAAAAGATATTTCTGTTGTCGTCTTCTCCCATAATTAGCGAGATGCTCTTCTATCCGTTGTTCCTTTCTTACTTCACTTTCCATTCTATCACTTTCGTACACGGACAGCAGGTGATCAGGTGGGCCACGGTCTAGTCCACTCTAGGGTCACATGTGCACGCGGGACTCTCCTTAAACTTAAATTTATGTAAGTATGAGGAGAATCCCCCGTGCCCCGTGAGCATTTGGACCAGGCACGTGTCTACCTCCATGTTACGGAATGTGCGGTAGGCTGACGCGACGTCCGGGAAAAATATCCACGTTGTCGAAGCCGTCGTCTCTTCCACATAGCGCCTGTTCCACTCATCAAGCGTGCTCAGCCTAAGCTGTCGCTTGACTAACGAGACAGGACACTCCCCTCATATACCGGTCGCCTTTTATCCTTCAGGGCCGCTTCCTTGGCCAGCTGATCCGCTCTCTCGTTTCCCTCCAACCCCGCGTGCGCTTTCACCCAGAATAATTCCACTTTCATCCCTTTCTCTTTCGCTGCCTTAATCTTTTCTTTCATTCTTAACGCTAAGGGGTGGAGGGTGTCAGGTCTTGCGACAGTTTCGAGAGCGGACCTGGAGTCGCTCAGAATAGCTACCGACTGAGCCGACCCACTGGCCGCGAGCCCTGCCGCTTCTGCTAATGCCAGCAGCTCTGCCTGGTAGACAGTACAGAAGTTTCCCAGCTTGAGCTTCTTACTGAAATTCTCTACGGCGTCCCGCATTACGCAGAACGCCGCACCCACCTTACCTTCTATACGGCTTCCGTTGGTGTAAATTTGGGCAGCCGTGGTGGGAAGCTGGTCCACTCCCGCCTCTCCGTCCAGGCAGGAGAACTCCACACCAATTTGTTCAGACGGGTGTGGAAGTCTCTTAAACCTAGCTGGCACTTCCAGTTCTCGGTCTCCCAGCACTTGCCGGGAGCGGCCACTCTTTATCTCAAATAAAGAGGCCGCTTCTTGGATCCGTAGATCCAGAGGAAGCAGCCCGGCAAGCACTAGGGCCGAGTTCAGCGACGCGGTCCTGTGGGTTCGCGCAATCTTTTGCGCGAAACCCCTCTGGACCGCGTCCAACTGCCTTCGAACCAGTAGCTTCTTAGCCGCTGGCGCCCATACACTCGCTGCATACATAATGACGGGCTCCAAAACGGCTGAGATATATTAGACCTGCTATATCAGAATGTAATGTCACAATGTAAGAGAAGTTCACGTGTGAGAGAAGACAACGCTCCTCCGTCTGCGGGCTATTTGTTAATGTTAAGTGTTAGCCAGTTGCACCTCTATAGACAAATTAGATATTACTATTACATACCGTACTACTTTGCCTTAAAGGAGGTTTTACATTATTTAATTATATGATTAAAATAGAAATAGAAAGCACTGTGTAGCATAGAACAATTATCTTCCATGACGAGTTTCGTGACTAGGTAAAAAATCATCGTCATTGACTTAGCCTTATCCCAATTATTTCGGCACAGTATGTCTGGTTCTTCCATACATCTCTATCAACCATTATCTTTACACTCACCGCATTCACACATGTCTTTTCCTAAGCATTTCAAATTTTTTTCTTTGGTCTCACTCATGGTAAGTCCCTGACTGCGAACAAGAAAATTAAAAAAAAAAATATTGTAAACGGCTTAATATAAATAAGATTAATTTTTATGGCGTTAAAAATCCCAGTTATAGATAATAACTTTATCAGCAAACTAGACTTTAATCGTCCGTCCAAGCCCGACCAGTCACCGTTGCAGAGAAACTAATTCATTTATCACCGCCTCGTTCCGTGCAGTTATTCAGTTATTATCTAAAAGAAAGACTGAAAGTAATAAATGAATTTAGCTGTAATGCGAATTTAAGCACTAAATTATTACGTATTATTAAATCAAATACATTTTAGGAGTGAGTAAGCGCATTTTAGTATTGAAATAGAAAGCATAAATGCAGTCTTCATATCTACTAACAAAAACATAAACAAATGTTTCTAGTAGAAAAGTTTTTTTTAATTATAAATATCTATTTTACTTAAAAGTGTTAAAAGTTGTCACATTCGTACAGGTTTCGCCCATATACTTTCCGGGCATGGGTGCTTCGGAAAGAACCTGTGCCGAATAGCTAGCAGAGATCCAACAACCGAGTGTCACCACTGCGGTATCCACGAGGACACGGTGCAGCACTCTGGAAATCCAGCATGGGCGGAGCAGCGACGAAGACTAATCACGGTGGCATGACAAGACATTCGCTTCCTGCCTTTATTAAGTCAATGGTTAAAAGCGAGATCTCTTGGTGTGCCAGTTTAACCTTCTGCGAGGAAGTGATATCGCTGGAGAGAGCGGAAAGGAAGAGACAAAGACTTTCTCACCTCCCTATCCGAAGACGTAGAGCCGGGTACCGACGGTGGGTAAATATTTCCTCTATTTGTCCTACTTAACTGAGGCATTGGCGGCAGATATAGAGGTGTTCTGTCGCTGTTAATACAGCCTCAAGGCGGTACGCGTAAGCTACCCGAGCGGTTCTATCCATGATAGGGATACAGAGCTCAAACTTCATTCCTTTCACGAAGAGACCTGTGCATAGTCTTCACCGTCGAATCTACGGTAGTAGTTTCGACTAAAGGCGAAGAAAATGGACACCGTGGGGTTTTAGCCAGTATGAGTCCGGCGTAACTCCTCTGCTACCCCCGCAGCGGAGGGGTACCCAATGTAGGACTTCCTCACGAAAAAAATCAGGTTTCGCCCATGTCTTTTCAAAGGCCTATATTATATATACAAACCAATAAAAAACATAGTCGTTAGCTTTCGAAAGCACATTTCGTCTGTTTTCAAGAACAACGACACATTTGGGTTTGCATAATGAACTGTATAATATTTATCAAACTGTATAGCAATTTAATTTTATAGTGTATCGAGTTGTGTTCAACGAATTAAATGTAAATGCTTCCAGAGAATGCATGGTTTGTAGAACTTTATAGATATCAAAGGATGAAAACAATAAAAAACTAAAAACGACCGTAAAATTCTTTTTCAAAACGCATAGTTATTCTAAAAAACAGGCGAAATGCTTAGAGATAATTATTAAATAAAAATATGATTCTAAAAACTCGTTCGGTGTATTAAAACATAATTATTACATGGTATGATAATTCTTGTAACATTCCCTCCATAGCTTAATTAATTAACGATACTAGCATAAATAAATTGAAGTTACAAATTTGATTGTAATGAAAAATATTATTTTTATTTATAACAATAAATTTACACAGTAAATATAAGTGCTTCACCTAAAGTAATTTCGAAACTTTCTACCGACTACGTGAGTAGAAACGTAAAGAATTTTAACAACATTCCTTAATTAACCGTAGAATAATTAACTTCTTTACATAGGTTGTCCTTCAACTGAGAAATTAGAAATATCAATTTCAGTGAAACGTTACTGATGGAGCGATTTTTCGTGTTATCTAGTTGTTACAATATCATTTCAAGCTTTTTATTTCAGAAACGTAGAGACGTGTAGCATTCATATGGTATTAAATGCATAACAGTTTAGTGTAACTTTTTTTATTCTTTATTATATAAGGGCCTTTGTGAAAATTACACATGTCGGTCCTATCAGATCTTCCTCTATTATAATAAATAACTTACAAGCTTGATGCTACTTTGGATTTGCTCAGCATCTAAAGCATTAGTCGCTTGCATATTTACGTCTCAATAGTTTTTTTTTAATTACAGATTAATCCATTTACCAATCAATCCATTAAAAACATTATCACTGACGTGATACAAACAACATATTATAAAAACCGTTAAGAATCATTACGTCGCACAAAATATAATCCTAATAGATGACGGCTGTATATTTAATTACTTGGTCATAAAGGGAAGAGAGTTATATATAAATAAATGTAATTATTCTACAGTAAACTTCATTGTTCAGTTAATTATTATTGCGTTTACAGTGAACATATTTAAGGAATATATATATATGTATATATATACGCACAACACAATTAACTGAGACGTAATATCCGACGCGTCTCTAACGCTTCCTTAACGGGCCCCTGACAGCCGCATGATGTATTGCGGTTAAGGTCGAAACCTCATTAACTTTTTGGGTTACAGTTGTATTAAATTTATTGCTTTATATCGCTATAAAAATATAAGCAGGAACAGTGAGTAAATTTTTGAACTTCTTAATAAGTTAAACCTACCCTCACTCTGTTCGCAAAAACGATATAATTATTCATAACAATGTATCTAGAATAGAATAGCACTTAACTAAACAATAAATTGATGAAGAAGATTTGTATATTTGTAAATGTTTAATAATTATTAGGTCTTTTAAATGTAGCGTATAGTTTTACTTTATGTTTGAATTACTATAAAAACAACACTTGGAAATCCTAAAGCGATATTAGTTGTATCACAGCCATAATCGCCATCAACTCGAAAATTATTCAGTTATGGTAAAAATTAAAATATTGTTCTTAATAAAAGCTTGTTGTTTTGCACTAACAGAATAATTTACGTAAACGGAAATGTTCTTTTTCCTTACGGCGAGGGGAAATGGTTTACAATCTAATTACTGGTAACATAGTATTGAAATTAACTTTATTTTTTAAACTAACTTTTTGTATGAATACATGTAGGTATAATAACTTAAACCTCATTTCTAAGAGCAAAACAATAATCCGTGCGGTTACAACATTAACAATCTTTAAAGACGATTAAACTGTAAATTATTGTTACTTGGTTATTATTACCACAATTTACAATGTTTCATTAATTGTCTGTAATAATCAAACATTGTTTGAAAGATTCGTTAAACCGGAAACGTGACAGGCAAATTGTGCTTTAATCAATTTGTGGGTATTCCAATTTATTCCGCCATAATTCGTGTTCCATCAAAACAAGCGCTCGTTAATTTAGAATTAAATTGGTTCTTAATGAGGTACGTGTTAAGAATATGACGATTTGTCTAATAATTTTTTCCTTTGTCGGCTCTAATTTCAATATTACGCTCGTAATATTTTTTTTTATGAACCAGTCCATCAAAGTCCAAAACTTCGCACTCATTTAGTAAATAATTACTCAAAGATCGCTTAATATTGTTCTTTAAGATAAAAAGAGTATAAACAATAAACTTTATTTGGTATTCTTCTACTTATTAAAAAAAAAGATAACATTAATCGACAATTTTAACAAAAAAAATATAATATATGAATATAAGTTGAAATAAATAGTCTACGATGTAAATTTAATACACACAAAAGAAAAGTTAATACACAAAACAGTCTATATTTTCAAATATTGCAAATGAATTATTACTTTGCGTACAAAGCAATAAAAACCTAAACTTTAGGTGCAAAGTAAAGCAGTTACCAGCGAATTCTAAGAACCGCATTTTGAACTTTTCTAAAATTCTATTCAGTTTTCGTTTAAAGTTTGGCACCTACGGAGAATTTTTATTTTAAATATTTCGTTTAAAACATCCTTATTGTAGTGAATACTATACGAATGTTGTTCCTAAATGCTTAATTTCGTAAAACAAATAAAAAAACTGTTACGAAACTCAACATAACATACTAAAATCCTACTGAAATTGGGGTTTCAACATTTCAGCTTAGATATTTTAATAGGAGATGATAAATGTTTTAAATTATTAATAAATAAAGAAGTTTATATTTAATATTACTGCGGGCCGCCATTACAGAAATTAAATTTCACTAGAAAAAAGAGCTTTATTACAAAAAGACCAGACGCTAAGTCGATATATACTCTTGAGATAGTAAGAGTTATCCTTTCATACTACATGTAGTAATTATATGGAACTGTTTAGTCTCCCGGAAACTTGCTAGGCAGGATACAAACGATGCAAATTTATACACTGAACACTGTGACAATATGAAATAAAACTGAAAAAAAAAGTAAGATACCTTACTATCTCTTGCGCAAATTGATGTTGTGTAAATTCTTACTAACATATCCTTGCGATACATTAATGTAACACCGAATTGACCGCCGAAATTACAACAGTCAGATCCATGTGTTCATTTTACATTTATTACAACAGCCAATATTGTTATCTTGGTTAAAAATATAATTTTTTTTAAGTTTCATAAAAAGAAAAGAAATAAAATCTACCGATGTGACGCTATCAGTGACAATGAAATATTGTATTCGGTGATGTGTACACGTAAATTAAGCTATATAATTATAATCGTATAATAAGAGCCAGATAATCTTAATGTCTCCATAAAATTCACATTTAAGCAAGCTTTAAACGATGTAATGTGTCAACACACATCCCGTATAAAGTAACCACCTCTCTTCTTAGTTAACTTAGTTTTAATTAGCAGGTACTAATTAAAACTTACACCCGCCGCTGTTTAACGTGCTCGAGAAGATACAAGCATGAACGTAATTTAAAAACATGGCGGTGTTTACTATAATAACGTAAAACTTTTACATAATGTAATCTAAGTAATAACCTTAACTGCTGTATGTTTGTAGTGGAATTATTGTTTTTATTATAATCAATGGGATAACACGACCTCATTTGCCCATCTTGTTAAGTGACATGAAGGCATTAGATGGCGAAGTACTCTTGCTTAAAATACTCTAGCGCTCAATTGTGCGGTAGATTGACATTGAGTAGTAGCTAGCCCGACGGGTTCAGAAAAACCCTTCCATTATCCAGATTATATTACTCGTGTGGCCCAGGATTCCCTCGCAAAACCTTCGTGTAACTAGGCAAGCGGTAAACTAATGCGCCACAGAGGAATTTTTATTGTGTCTATATTCTGTCTATTAAATAATTCTAGGAATTGCTTACGATCGTGGAAATAAGATATTTAGTTTGAGATACTCTTTCAAATTAATTTTCTTTTGTTTAAAAAGAACTAGTTATGGTAAACAAAATAGTGCGTTAGAATTAGTTGACTTCATAATTAAAACATTTGCGCAATCTACCAATTATTTACCACTAACTTATTACTATTATATTACAGTTTAATTATTAGAGTTTATATAACACGTGTCAAGAAATGAGTATGAACTAGCTTTTGTCGTGCTAAATTGCATAATTCTGCCTTTAACCATTCGTACTATGTTAATATTTTGCAAATATTTTAGCTGATTCACTCACACATGTGCCATGAAATGTATTGTGAATATATATTGATACCAATTTTTCAATTCCAATGAATTTTACATAATATATCGGATAAAACCGAGGTTTGCGTATATTGCAAGAAACTATTTATTTTTATAAGAAATGTAATTAATTATAAGATGCAATAATAAAAAGAAGCTTATTGAATTTAGGCGCAATCCAAATTATATAATTAAAACGTTAGACTTTTAAAAGAAATTGCAGTGTAATAAAATTAATTTATTTATTTTCTGTGAAATCTTTGCATAGTATAAAATACCTAAAATGAGAAAAAAAATTAGATATACGTTAGAATTCTCATTCCCCGTAAACTTATCAACCTTGAAAAAATTAAAAAATTCTTGTATCATTGGTATTTCCGTTGTTTATACTTAATATATTAGTTATAGTGTATCATCTGTGACAACAATTTAAATAAATGTATATGTATCACTTTGAATAATTTAAGTTATTAAAACTATTGGTAAATTGGATTTTAATATCTAATTTCACACTAGTTCTTAGAGTGCAATAGAAATTTGATGAGACCTGTTAGATCAAATTAATTGAACAGATGATAAATAGAAACTGTAAAATACCCATAGTTTGAACAATAATTTTTAGCAGTGGTAAAAAAAAAGAAAGGATTGATCCTTCTTTTTTTCCCCAATCTTAGTGTCAAACCTTACTTAATTTAAATCTTTCCTACTTTAAAAGCCCTACACACATTTTTTGCTTTATAAACCTTACTTTAGAGTATAGACTTTTAACAAAAGCAAATCAATCGGTACATTATGTGGACACAATAAAATGTATTACAAGAACAGGAATGATGGGTGTTTTTCTTGGCGATTTCAATTCAGACAACCTATCTTGGTCCTCATTAAAGAGCTATCGCCTGCTCACGGATCACCGGATTCGTGAGCCATTTCTGATGAAGCTGTAATAGTCTTCAAAAAGATGTAACAGCGCACACTTCTCCGAACCCAACAGCAGCTATCTCCTTACATATATATACAATTAATATGGATCATTAACGTAATACATTTTTCTAGTTTTAATTAAAGAAATAGGATAAAATGAGATTTAGAATACAGAAATAATTAATTTTTTATTTTCTTATTTGAGTAACTTGCTACAGGTTCTGTTTCATATTCAATTTCCACTCGCGGTTTCTTTCTGCTTGTAGTTTTCACTGGTACATCCTTTAACAAAATCAATAAAAAAGTTACTTTCTTGTAGTCATTTTATGAATTTAAAAAGTGTTTACTTTTTTGCACTATCATATTATAATTTTAGGCATTATACATAAATTAAACTAAATATTTATATTTAGAGTAAAAAGTTTTCTGTGTTAATTTAGTACACTTCATATATAATAAACATTAAAATTGTCTGAATTGTACATAAATATAGTAAAATAACTATTTCATGTGTTAAAGTTTTAACTCAATTTGCAATTTGCAACTGTAATAAATAACAATATGTATTATATTATTTGACTGACATGCATCATTCCATTTTCACAAGTCAACAAAATTTCTAATTAAGATTAAATAAATAAAATAAAATGAATATTGCAAATAATAAACAAGAAACTTACTTCAATATCTGAAGTCTCAGATTCAAAATCACTCTGGACATCAACATTTTCTTTTCTTCCTGAATCACTCTCCTAAAACAAATTTCCAACAGTTCAGATTATGGTTTACAGATGTAACAATCCTAAGGCCAAATAAAAAGAGACTCGGATGTTTAATTTTTATTTATAAAATACATTGCAACTAAAGATCTCTTCTGATCCATTTCATGTATTGATATAAAAAATAACAATCCTTCAGTAGTCATATCTACTATTATCTGGCTTTCATTAGTCTGATTCGAAGTCTGCTATCAACAAGAAACCATACAAAATCTATATTCATTCACTTATCAGGTTATACTTTCCTAAAAGAATCTAATTTCTGAAGAACTTATTCAAGAAACATTATGGTTCTGCTAATTTCAGATATCCATGTCCAAATAATTTAATATGACAGCAAAGCATAAAATTTGAAGTGTCATAAATATGGATTATTGATAAAAATGCTTACTTCTTCACTGTCCATATCACTATTGCCTTCAATAAATTCATCAGCCTCCTCAATTGTTTTTTCTAACTCTCTCTCAAGTTCTGGTTCAATTTCCATTTCCTTTTCATTATCTTCCTCATCCTTTTCACTCTCACTTTCCTCAGAAACTTCTTCTGCTTTGAGTGCTGCATCAAATGCCATTTGTGGAAAATTGTAAATATCATTGTACTGAAATGAAAATAAATTTTAATACAACAGAAATTATACAAATCAATTCTAATTGCACTCATGTTACTTAATTATCAGTTATTTAGAGCCTATTTAATATTATGATACAAGAAAAATGTTCTTATAAATCAAAAAGTAAAAATTTATTAGCAATTATCTCCTGTCAATATATATTTTAACAATTGGATGAAGAATTGAATGAAAGGGCCTAGCACATTTGAAAATAAACAAAAAAATATATTTGAGTCTACTCTGGCATTACTGCTAAACCTTTTCTTTTCCCACAGAAGCATTATTTCTTGTTTTAAATTTTAAATTTCACTATTGCATGCAGTATTTATATGTACATAAAAATTATGACTATGTATTATAGGAGTATGTTGATGATACAAAACTCACCGTTCCTTTTTTCAATCTTTCTAGTAATTGTTTCTCAATTGCATTATCAATTCTAGCTGCAATGAGAGCTTTTTCCTCCCTTCTTCTTTCACGTCTTTCTATCTTTCGCTGAATTGGAACTAATTCTTTCCTGAAATACATAATACTTATTGAAAATCAATAACCTTAACAATAAAAATTTATACAATTTATTTACTTACACCCTTCTCAGTTTAAGTTTTCTCATCCGAATAAGATACTGTGTTATTTTCACAAATCTTTGCTTACATTTTGCTTTAATAAATGCCGGCCAATAAAGTAAATTTTCATTGATTTGATAAATGGCCTTTTCAAAATTTCTCGACAGTTTCACTTTCTCCCATTGTTTATCTGGGAACATAACTCTGAAATAAAAATAGTAACTTAATATACACAAAACACTAGTGAGATCACAGCCGTAATAAAAAATATGTAATAGCCCTAACTATTTAAAAACCCACCAAAAACCACTATCTAGATACAAAATTATGACACATTTGTTTAGGAATAATTTTTTCCACAGATCTTTTAACACACGAAAAAATTATCTTTTATACATACCTTTCGGCTGTTTTCATATACAAGTAAATAATGCCATTATCTTCCCTAATAGTCGCATATTTACTGTTTGCAAGTGGACAGGATGCCCGGCTACACAAACCTGTAAGGTTATATTCATTTCGACAAAAATGTTGGGTTTTTGTTCTGGAATATCAATGTTTAATTTAATATAAAGACAATTCGAATTTTATTCAATTCATTAGAAATAAATTCTGATTATATAATTTAACTTACGTTACTTTATGTGAACAATGTGTCTTGTTGATAATAGCCCATACAACCTAAAATAATAAAGTTATTAAAATAGTAACAATAAATTCCGAAAAATATAAACAGTTAACATAATTTTCATAACACAGTATTTTTTACTCCTTACATCATCATGTTGCATTTTGTTGATAAATAACTATAGGTTAATAAAAAACTAAATAACTTATATACCACTGACGAATAACCACTACGAAACACATGGTAATTGAAAATACTTGTCAAAGTGTTTATTACAGATTATATTGATATCTGATATAAATCATAGACATTTCGTTATCTATGTTAAAACACTAATGACCGTTTTAATACTGATACATATAGAAGTTACAATATATCGTTTATGTCAGGTGTATAGTCCGTCTAATATAGTGCAGTTACTTAGCCTATGGACGTCTATATTTTCAAAATAAATGCACCGTTAACAACTACAAACACAAATATTTCTAGAATTATTAAAACAATAATCTTGTATCGTAAACGATGATTTGTTTCACAAGCCATAAATGCTTATAACAGTTAATTTTTGTCTCTGTAATGTTTCTTAAATTAAATTAATTTAAAATAAGTATATATGTAAGCATTACTTATCACAGTGATAAAAACACCCAGATTCGAAATTTTTTTTCTTTATGTGTACTATCTGTGATGTCAGTGTTGTAGTTTTTCAGTAATCTGTATTATTACTATTTAAATTCAATTTGCTCGTCGGTTATTTTCATGTTCTGTGTATTTACATCATATTTAAATGAAGCTGTGTTATTAAAATGCTCACGTGCAAATGAATAACATTTCCTCAGTATTATAATAATTGATAAACGAATTTAAGTATTTTAAAAAAATGAGTGATAATATTAAAGTAGTTGTCAAAGTTAGACCGCTAATTTGTCGAGAAATAGAAGAAAAACTTTTTCATCAATGGCGCGTAAAAAATAATACTCTATATCAAATAGATCAAAACGGAAAGGACTGTGGAAATTTGTACACATTTGGTAAGTAAACAATTTTGGTGCTTATTTTACTTTTTTATGTAATTATAAAATATCTTTACTCTGTTTTGAAAAACATGCAATGCCAAAACTTAACCAGTTTTTTTATTTTAGACAAAGTTTATGACGAAGTGTCGAACACAACAGACGTTTACAATGATATTGCTAAGCCTATTGTTGAGGCAGCAGCTGCAGGATTCAACGGGACAATCTTTGCATATGGACAAACTTCATCAGGAAAAACATATACTATGACAGGCACTGACGAATCACCTGGAATCATACCACTGTCTGTGATTAATTTATTTGATATTATTAAAAACAAACCTGACCGAGATTTCTTAGTGAGGTATTTTACTATTTTTTAATTATATTATTTTTACTTTAATTATTTAATGTCACTGCAATTTAGATTATTCGTAAATATAGCTTTAATGTTATCTAATGTAAGGACATTTAAATATGTACAATTTATATATATTAAAAATATATGCATTGTACAGAATTATATATTCAAAGTTTATTTTTCAAATTTATATTCAACATAGTTTACGTAGAAATAGTTTAACAATTGTGAAATGCAGTATTTAAAACTTAATTTATAGGTTTATATGGAAGCCACACTTAAACCTATCCTCCTACACTTATGTTGTACATCATATGCAGTATCTAAAAATGTTACCAGACATACTACCATTGTAGTTTATATACCATATATTACATACAGTTATAGTTAACATATCGTCTATCATTTGATTTAACTCAGATGAGCTACTATTTAAGATCATTTATGCATCAATTTTACCTGGATAAAAATGTATTTTACTTTTATTTTTCTTGGCTTAATTATTATGTATAACATATTTAATACTGTTTTATAATATAATAAAATTAATACTGATGTTAAGCACTTTTAAAACAAGAATTGGATTTAATTTAAATATAATTTTGTTTTTGTTAAGAATTCTCCAACTTATAATAGTTAAGTAACTGTTGAAATTCTTATTCAATATATGAAGTCTTAAACTTATTAGGTATTTGATAAGTATAAAATGTTTCTTAATTTTGCTTTGCACCATGTAAAGTGATTAACATATTAAAACTCATTAAAATTTCAGAGTATCATATGTAGAAATATATAATGATACCCTTATAGATTTATTAAATATAGATAAGAAAAACATAAAAATTCAGGATACATTGCAAGGTGTGAAAGTGGATGCAACTGTAAGAGTGACAACTTCACCTGAAGAAGTTTTCCAATTTATGAAAGAGGTAATTGTTATTATTATTATTGGTAATTATTATGTCAAATGTAATTTTAAAGTAGGCTTAATATCTACTTGTCATTTATTTTTTATTGTTGGAGTTTTCATTCATTTTAACCAATGTTTGAAAAAGATAAAAACTCTAGCGAAATTTGGGAGAATTTATTCTTAAAAAGGATAAATTCTCCTAAATTTCGCCCATTACCAACATGTAAGTTTTTAAAATAATTACTGTATTGAAACTTCGCTCTCTTTTTTCCAGGGCCTAGCTAACAGACAAACAGGTTCAACAAACATGAATGAAGAAAGTAGTAGATCCCATTCCATTTTTCAAATTGTAAGTTAATTATTTTTATTCTAATATGAAATTCAAAAATACATAATAAACATGTAAAGCATATGTATTCTTGAATTTAATCTTAAGTGGTGAACTTAGTTCTTTTGATAACATGAACAAATACGATTTTTTTTTTATTTACTCAAAAGTTACACACATTTGGTTTAAGTGAAATGAGATCATTATAAACTTGCTAATCATGTGGAAAGATAAATATATTTTGCGACATATTTATTACTTAGCCAAGAACGAGATAATGTTTTAGTTCTTTTTTCAGACTATAGAATCACGTGAACAGAATACAGAGGGTGAAGAGGTAGGCTGCCTTAACATCTCTCAGTTGAACCTTGTAGACTTGGCTGGGTCTGAAAGATCAGGACAGACTGGAGCAACAGGGATTCGTTTCAAAGAGGGAACTCATATTAACAAATCCTTGTCATCTCTTGCACTTGTTATCAAACAACTCTCATCAGAAGGTTTTAATAAGTAAGGGTCATTAATCAAAAGTTACATTAAACAATAATTGCCACATGTAATGGTAATTAAGTATATATAAAAGAATAAGTGAATGACATGAATATGTTATATTTAGTATATGCTTGTACCATCTCTTTTAATAGTTTGTAGGCTTTTCTTTTATTTATAATGCAATGCTTGGGAGCAAACAAAAATTTTTATGTATTATAACTAAACTTTATGAACAATATTGTGTTAATTTTTAACAAAAACAATCTAATTTACTTGCAGACATGTAAACTACAGAGATAGCAAGTTAACGCGTATTCTGCAAAACTCTTTAGGAGGAAATGCAAAAACCAGTATTATCTGTGCAGTCACTCCTACTGCATTGGAGGAAACAATTTCTACACTTCAGTAAGTACTGAAATTATTCTTTTGTTATATTTTTCATTTAAAAAAGTCATACATGGTAAAATACTCAAAAATTATCTGTAAGTATGAATAATTTTAAGACAATTTAGCTATATCAACAATATTGCTTATCTTGTTCATATACTATACACTACCGGCACTTCGTAGTGATCGTAAAAGTTTCAAATTTTTTAGTTCTAATATCTTCCTCAGATAAGTCAAAACTTTCATTCTGTACTTCTCTATATATAAATAAAAATACTTTTTATTACTAATCATCATATCATAGTTCATCATCATCATATTTAGTTTTGCGTCTCTACCGCCAGCAGTAGCTGAAAAATCAGTGCTTCACCTCCAGCAGGTGGAAAGTGCACTGAGCTACGGCCATTTGAGCCTTCGCAGCGCACACACACCGGTGCACTATCTATGCACCAATTTTCATAGCTAACAGCTATTTACTTGAATATTTTTCTTATTATTTGTGTGTGTGTTCTGTTTATTGACAGTAAACTTTTATCTATCTATCCACTAAAATATATAAGGTATGTAGGAAAATAATATATTTGTACCAGAAACATTATTACTTATTCCACCTCTCATATTTATGTGGACATTTGTTAAAAATCAATAACATTATTATTATTATTACAATCTATTACAAAGCATTTTAGAAGTATAAGTTTATTTAATATTTTAGACATTTTTATATTTTCTATTTGTTTAATAAGATCATTATTGATATAATTAATAATATTTAAAATATGTACCATTTCATGTACTAATAGAAAAATAATATTTTATTTACAGGTTTGCATATAGAGCTAAAGCAATCAAAAATAATCCAGAGGTTAACATTGTCGCAACTGATTCTAAAATTATTGACAGCCTTACGAAACAACTGTCCTCACTGAAAACACAACTAGAAAACAAAAGGAATGTTGAAGTAAGAAAGTTTTCAATGTATAAGATGTGGACAATCAACATCATTGTTTTCTGTTGACTTGTTTATAGATTGTCATTTTTCTTCCAACACATAAATCTCAATAGACTTATGACAAACAGCTTATTATCTTTTCTATTACTGAGTAGATAAAATTAAAGAGTCTGTTTGTAATGTTATAATAATCCATTGTTGTATGATTCCATATTAATTTAAACTACGGTGTGTAAAGTCGTAGATTGTATAATAACTAGAATAAAGAGACAATTTATTAAGAGCAATGGGCTAACACAATGAGGCCCTAGATGGTGAAGTGTGCTCACACAGAATACTGTAGCTCTCAAATGGATATATGGAAGAATTAAAAATTTACCAAAATTTACTAGGCTCAATAGTATATTACAATTCTGTTTTCAATTTCAGGAAGATAATCAGAAATTACAGAAACAGATAGCCGCGTTACAGAGGTTCTTGAGTGGTTTCAGTCAACATAGCGGTGTGGAGTTGATGACGGGCGCGCGAACTAAGAGCCGACAGCTTCGACGCGCCACTATATCGACGGCGGAGCTCGGCAAGGAGGAGGAAATGCCAAGTGCACCGAGATTCCGCACGCCCAGTCTCAAATACAAGTGAGCATTTATTATAAAAAGCCCGATAGTGTAATGGTAGTAACTGCTTCTCCCACCAAGGTTTACGAGTTCGATTCCCATTCAGGACTAACATTTATGTTTGTTCTGCGACTGGGGTTTATTTATATTTAAGTATTTATAAAAATATATATGTATATATATCTCTCTCTGATAACCCATAGTTACAATCTTATACGAACCGATTGTAACGTATGGCAGTAATTAAGTATTGATGTGTAACTTACTTGTAGGGATGAATTATTGTGAAAATCTATAATCAAAAGATTACACTTCACTATATTAACACTGTGCGCCGCCTCAGGGATCACAGGTGACCGGCAATTAAAAACTGATAGCAATTAAAAATGCTGGCAAAATATCAATGTATATCGATCTTTCATTATTGATGACGTTAATGTAATGGCGAAAATATATGATCTCAAGCAGGTCATTAAAATATATATAAACTTACATTTATGTAAAAAATGACACTTATCGAATAATATGTGAAATAAAAGCCTGAATGCGTGACGTTCAACGTGTTAAAAAAATTTATTTATATCTCTTAACCGAATTTGTATAGATTTCTTACAGTATATGGCTAATCTACAGTATTGAAGTAATTTTTCGTTATTGAAGGATAATCCATGAAAGTTCCCATTACTTAAATTAAAAAGTTATTGTGAATTTTATGTAATGTTGCTACCATTACTAGTCTTAATTATTGGGTAAAAATAGAGTTCCGCAACTAAGTGTTAGCCATTATATGTAATCATCAACGATACATTAAAAAAATTAGCTTAAGTTTATAGAAAACGTTTCTGACTACCTCTGTGGCGTAGTGGTTTACCCGCTTGCCTTGTAACGTGGAGGTCCCGTATTCGATTCCTGAGCCACAGGAGTAATAGAATCTGGATGGTTATAGGGCCTTTCGAACCCGCCTGGCTAGCTACCACCCTCAATGTTAATCTACCGCCATAACAACATTCTTATGTTCCAGTAGTCATAGATGTGAGAGCCAGATGAGTTTTGGACGAAAATGCTTCACCATCTACGTTCACTGTCACTTAACAACATGTGAAATCGAAGCCAAATATTAGCCCATGACTGAAAAAAAAAATTATCAATTTGTTTGTTGCAGTGCATTGTCGTTGGCTAGGTCATCTGAGATTAACGCGGAGAGCATGGGCGGTCTTGCCATCGTACCGGAAGAGCCCGTAAGGGTCTCCACACCGCCTCCAGGTCGCCATGTAGTTACATTTAACGAGGAAATTATTAATTTAGGTATAAATTTATTATCTGTATATCTACCTTATTCACTTATGCATTAAGTACGAATGAACAGCATGGTAAACATGTTTGATAAAAACAAGACGAAATATGTTTTGTCTAAATATAAATTAAGGTAGTATATTATTTTGTTTACATAATATCAGTACCTAGAAACTCTATATTTAGTACAAAAAATAATAATCATCTGAAATCCCTAAACTATTCAATAAGATTGTCTGAATTTATATTACCTTTGTACATAATCCTTTTCAACAATTGGATTGTATATTTAACTAGTTTGCGACGGAGCCTGAATTCACTATACGCGCTGCGGGGCGGATTTGATTCTCGTATTCGATACGTGCGGGCGGGCCGGGCCTCCGGTAGTGCACGAATCAATGCCATGTTATAGCAATTGACACTCGCTCATAGTACACATGACACAGTTCTCTTGTGTGAATAAAAATGTAAATAAATTGGTTAAATAAAAAAAAAGTGTAATTTACAGAAATGGCCCCTACACCCACTATATTGACTAATACTAAAGGAATATCAAAAAATATTCATTGCTAAGATACAGAGTTTCTACATATTTATTTGTACGTTTCTAAATCGTTCTAGATTTTTTTAGGACATTCAATTTAATAAGGGTATTGAATATTTGCAGACAGTGATGAAGATGGATCGTTGAACATGCAGACCTGTTCTCCTTACCACAAGTGTATGAGTAAGTTTCACTTTTCACATTCATTGCATCTTTCTTCTTCCAGAATAGAGCACATACGAAGCGGTGAATGGTGGGCTGTCTATAAATTACAAACAATATAATTTTCCCGTCAACAAATTCTATTGAATAAATCATTAATAGTAGCACACCTAATAAAACCTTCTATACACTTTATACGTCTTAATGGCACAATGGTTATCCGTTTTCTTGTAACACGGAAGTTCCAGGCTACGTAATTAGTGGAATGAGAATGGATTTTTCGTACCCGCTGCCACCTTCAATGTCAATCTGCTGCCCTAACAGCATTACTATGTTCCGGCAATCATATATGCGAGAGCCAAATTATTCGGGCCAACTTTATCATCTAAGGCCTCATTGTCACTTAACATAATGTGAAATAGAAAGTCACGTGATAGCCATTGTCGATATTTCGAACGATCTTTCATTCCTTCTTACTCTTCTAGGTGAGTGTAAAACGCCGCCATGCATTCTCAAGAAGATTGCGAAGAATGCGGAGAAAGACTTGAACGAAATTATTGAGCTAACAAAACGAGAGAAAATATACACACCTAATGTGGTAACTGTTATAATTATTGTAATTAATTAAATTAGAACAAAAAATTAGAACATTATATTTGATGCATTTTGTAGGACTCTTTACGGTTTTAAAATCGACTTCAGATTTAGCGGCAATGTGTATATTTCTACTCTTACACATAAAATTAAGTTCTATAAAGATTAATATCAACATTTTGATTCAGAAAATATTACAGACTGAATAAATGTTATCCAATGTATATTGAAGCGCGTCAGTTAATCTTTTCATTTATATTTTAAAGAATTAATACTTTTATTTATATAACTTTTTCTATTTTTATAAATATTTATTATAACTAAAGAATAACTGCGAGTCTTTGAACTGAAATAGATAAAATTCTCACTTTAATAGATACTTAGGCATTATGATAGTTTGACTGAAGTTTTTTACATACTGCTGATATTGCAACTGATATAATTTTGCTAAAAACGAAAAAGTACACATCTAAGCAAAAAATAACATGTATTTATCGAAATCATTTAATTAACAATAAATGTTGTTGCAGGTAGAACTAATGGAAAAATTAGATAAAAGTGGCTCCATTATCGCAACACTAGAGGAAGAGATTGAATTATTAAATGAACGTAACAATGAAACACAATCGAAAATGGAGATTTTAATAGAGAAAATTCGTAAAAACGATGAAAATGTCACCAACCTTACATCTGCTAAGGTTTTGTAGCATATTATTTTATTATAGTGTTTAGTGTAAAACAATAATTTTGTGTTTTTGACTTGAATAACAATTTGTAATTTTTGGTACTCAGCAGCCTAACCTTTTTTGTAACTAAGTTTTACTGTGTATTCTCTTTTCTAAACAAAACTGATTTTGATTATAGGTTTATTTAGTAGCTAACATATTTCCATATTTATTCCTAAATAATGACTTGAATTACCTTCGCAGACACAAGCATTTTTAGTTAGCACACTTCTCAGAATGACAGAAATGGTAAAGAAATTTCAAATTCAGTATATATAGAAATTTGTAATTAAGTAATTATTTATTTCTACAATGAACGAACTATCACTTCTCATGGACCTCGTTTTCACGTGAGATTAAGTGTTAATACAGCTTAAGATAGTGGAGCGCGTTCACATAAAATACTCGGGCTATGATGTACGACTACCGCAACAAAATCGCTGTCATGGCGGCAGGTTAACGATATCAAAAGGGATAACTAGAAAGACAGTTTTGTAAAAATAGTACTATCATCCAAATTTTATCTCGCATTAGGACAGAATAGTCGTTTCACCAACAAAGAAAATTTAATAACATTTTTGTATTACCTTTTCAAAAAATAAACTTTCATGTTAATAAATTTATAAAATTCTTATTTCATTCTATGTACTTTTTGCGGTGAATATTTATTAGTGGAATAATGATTTGAAATTCCTAAAACTTATCAGTTGCAGTTAGAATCACTTTGTAAAGAGTACAGTACAAAGCTCACTGAATTGGAGGTGACCTATGATACACTAAACAAAAAGGCCAAGACTAGAGAGGAAGAATTGCTTTCGCGGTTAGAAGAATTAACTAATGTAAAGAAAAACGACAACCCTAGTAAGATTTTTTTTTTGTATTGTAGAGAAAAGGCAAACAAATTGTTGATGTTTGTAAATTACTCCATCTATAATGAAAATTTATGAAACTATATAGACATTATTATAACAAAAATAGTATTGAAATTATTATATTAGGTTAGGGAAAAAGTTTCTTCACATTTTATATAAGAACTCGAAAAGGTTTTTTTAGAAAGTTTATTTACATTTGACTAAAGTATGTAGGTGTCATTTTGTTGGATAAATTTTGGCCATCTTTTAGGTAGGGACGTGATCCCATATGCAAAAAAAAATTGTGGCTTCTGATAAAATAACTGCGACAAGTGGTTTTGGCAGCCCTCCCACGATGTTAACTTAACATTGCCTAAGGAATTCTGCAGAGACCCAAACAGGTGAAAATCTGAAAGTGAAAGGTCAGAACTATAAGGCGAATGCATTAACACCTTCCAGCCAAACTCTCTAATTTTGCTGAATGGCTAAAGATGTGTGAGGTCTAGCGATATCGTGTTAAAACCATACCCCTTCTGTTGATTAATTCTGGCTGCTTTCTCTCAAATTTTTGCTTTAATCTCATCAGTTGTTCACAGTACAGTTCAGAATCGATGGTCCTGCCTGGCGGTTACTAGGTCAAAATGAATAATGCCCTTCCAATCCCATCATTCTCACAGCACCACCTTGTTGCGAGTTAACCCGGGTTGCGCCACAGTCTGTGAAGCCTGACCGGCCTTTGACCACGATCTTTTACGCACGTTAATGTCGTACGTGATCCAATTTTTATCCCCAGTTATCAGCTTCTTCAAAAATCGTTAGGTTTTATTACGTCGTAAAAAAGATTCACAAATGAGTACACGGTTCATTAGGTTTCTTTCAGTGAGCTTATGAGGCACCCAAATATCCAGCTTTTTTTGTGTACCCAGCTTTTTTCAAATGCGCTAAAACCGTTTTGTGGTCAATTCCCAGTTCACCAACTACGTCGTAAGTACTAATATGCCGATTTTGCTCCACTTTTCTAAGAATGCCATCAATTTTGTCCGTAACAGGGCGACCAGACCGACGTGCATCTTTGATATCAAAATTTCCGGATTGAAAAAGCTTAAACCAAATTTGCACTACTTTCACACATACTGCATTAAGTCTATAAATATCACAATTTTTTTTCGCGGCTTGTGTTGCATTTTTACCTTTTTTTGTAGTAAAATTTTAAAATGTATCGAATTTCTTCATTAGATTCACTCATTTTAATAATAAGAAAAACAAATGAAAATCACACATTTCCTAATTTTAATTTGGAATTGTCTTCTTTAAAATTAAAACTTTTTAATGATACCAAAACCAGCCTGATGCAAATGGCATAGCCAAAGAGATTTTATTACAAGTTCATACATACTACATGCGAAAAGACTTTTTCCCCAACCTATCATGACTTTTATCATTTATGAATCTAAATATCTAAGAATCTTAAAAAGGCTTGTTTGCTACAACTTTTTAAATTCTATTAACAAGTTTCAGTGTGATTGATTAGTATAAATAGTTTCTTTGGACACAATAACAGTAATAGTAATTAATACTTGGCCATCTTCTTTTGCTTAACCTTTACAAACTTACTCTGTACATTTATTAAAAAATGTGTATTGAAATGGTCATTTAGAAGAATTACTAATATAGACATGAAGAAATCTTATTGCAGCAGAATATAAATTTATATGTAAACTAAATAATACTCTTTCTAGCTAGCTAACATGCAAATGTTTTCAGGTAAATTGGTCGAAACATTACACATTAAAGATGATATGATTAATTTATCTATTACCCGAAGTGACAGCATCCTGAGCAGTTCTAGTTCCAATGTGGATTTTACATCACAAAATGTTCAAGATCTAATAGCAAATTTCAGAGAACAATTAAATGTGAGAGATAAGGCCATATCAGATTTACTAGCTAATATAGAAGCCCAAAGCCAAAAGATTTCTTCATTAGAAAATAAAACACAGGAAATAGAAAAAATATCAGAATTGTATAAACAAAAATTGTTAAACTCAGAAGAAGAGAATAACTTACACAAGTCAACAATTGAGACATTGAATAGCATGATAGAAAAACAAAAATGCTATTTAGAATCTGCCACAGCTAGTATGTCTTATAATGATACCATTCAAGAATTACAGAAAGTTATAACAAAAAAGGAAAGTTTATCGAAATTTAACGATGCCGAAATAGAAAAATTGATAATCAATGAAGAAAAACTTATCGCTAACAATGTAAATATAAGGAATATTATTCAATCATTGAAAATGGTTCTTCACAAAAAAAATTGTGAAATTGAAGTACTGAAGTCTACCATTGTAAAAAATGAAATGAACTGTGATAATGCTGTAACAAAAAATGAGCTTGAATGTAAAACAGAGTTACATAATAAAATAACAATATTAACACAACAACTGCAAGACAATCAGTTAGAAAAGGAAAAATTGCTTTTAGAGAAAGTAAGCCTTTTGAATTCTTTGGAAGAACTAAATAATCAATTCTCAGAAAGCACAAGTAGAAACGCAAACTTAGATAAACATGTTAAGAATTGTGAAGATAAAATTACAAAATTAAAAGAAATCAATCAAGAATTGCTGATCAGTTTAAATGAAACTAAATATTTGGAAAGTAAATTAACAACAAATGATAAAGAATTTGAAATAATGCGTACGGAAATGTCAGCTAAACATGCGGAATTAACAGCGCTTAATATTGAATTGACAACAAAAAATACAGAATTGATAACAAACAATAGAGAATTGATTGCAAAAAATACTGCATTAGCAGCAAAAAATAGAAATTTGGCAACAAATGTTGCTGAATTGATAGAAAAAAATGCGGAACTGTCAGATAAAAATACCGAACTAACAGCAAAAAATATGGCAGTTTCAAATAAAATACAAGAAAATGTTATAAGTATAGAACTTTTGACACACAACTTGAAACTTAGTGACAATAAAATTGAATCTATGATTGAAAATTATAAACAAAATGACAAGACTTACATTAATAAAGCAAAAGAGGTCATTTTTAAAATTCATGATATTTTATCAGTATTAACAGGTGAAAATATCGATATCGAAACCACCAGTTGCAGTAGCTTATTAGATGTTTTTGGAAGTGTTAATGGAAAATTAGATGACTTAGGGCGTAATGCAAATGATGTAATCAATCAAAGAAACGACTTTAAAATGCAAAATCTTGAATTAACATCTAGAGTAAAAAATGCTGGAAAACAAATTATAGCGGAAATAAATTTAATTACCCAAGATATTCAAATATTACAAAGAGCCCTAAAAGAAATAAAATCATGCAACACTCCGCCAGAAGTAACTAAATGTAAAGATGAATATTTTTGTAGCGAAAATACAAGTAATGTATTAGAAGTGGAGCAAAAAATAAGAGAATTTACATCATTTGAGGACCCAATAATTGTGTTAGACGATATAAATGTTTTAATATCCTTTATTAAACAGAATATTGAACATGTTAAATTACAATCTATTTCTAAAGTAGGTGCACTGTCTCACATAATAGAAGAAAAAAATTTAATAATTAATGAATATAATCAAAAAATACACCATTTACATGCACAACTAGAATCAATATCCCAGGAACTTTGTTGTACAATTGCAAAATGTAATACAATTAAAACACAATTTGAGGAAACTCTCAGTAATGTTATTAGTAATATTTTAAAAATAGCTCAAATTATGAATCTGAAAGACATCACTTCTCTTGAAAATGTTTATAAAGAAACCTTTACAGATAACCAATTTCTCCCTATGTTAGACAAGCTGGTATATCTCATTTCGTTAGAAAAATCCGAACATAAGTCAATTATTAACGAACAAGACAAAACAGTATCCATAGATCTTCATAACTTAGACAGTGATGCAGACTTGGGTAAACATTTAAAAATCAGCACTAAATTAATAAATGATTTAAAAGATGAATTAAAAACTAAAACAAAAGAAATTGTTGCAATGAAAAACAAAATAATGGAATGGAAAGTTACTGAATTTGAAATTGTTATGAAAAATCAACAATATGATATTCAAAAGGAAAATGATATATTAAAGCGAAAGTGTTTAGATTTCGAAATTTTAAAACAAAAAGATTTTTCTCAAAATTCATCATTTCATGAGAAATCATTGCAAATCCCTGAAAATCTTGACCTTAAACTGCCACATAGTTTGTTAACAATAACCTGTAATAGAGTTTTAGAACTGATCCAAGCCAGTGAAACAGACTCACAGTCTGTAACTTCAATTAACTCCAGGGTAAACTTAGATGAAGAAAGTTCGGAAAGTTTTGATAACTGTATTGAATGCAGTAAATTGAAGGAAAAACTGAAATCTATACAAGAGCAAAATTCAATAATTGGAAATCAATTTAAAGATTTGCAATTGACGAATAAAATGTTATTAAAAGAAAAACAAGAGACTGCTGCAGAGATTAACACCCTTTTGGAATTTTCAAGCGATTTACAGAAAAGAATATTTAACCATAAAACAAATCTTTCTACTTTAACGGCTATGACTTATGCTGAAAATAAATCTCTTAGTTCGCAAGTTAAATTTTACCAACACCACCATACCCGATTTCATACTGTTTGTCTGAGAGACTTACCTGAATTAAAAAAACAATTACATGAACTTAAGAATTTATTAATAGAAGGTAATTTAGAATGCAAATCTAATTATAATACTACGAGATACTCTTTATCGCATCCATCGGAAAATAATTCAATCATGAACAATTTTAAAAACGAATCAACTTTGGATGGAGATCTTTTAATGTTAGATACAAATTTAACATTGGCAACCTCTGCAAATAACACTCTTACAAGCCACAACCAAACATGTTTTGAAGCAACACAAATATGTTTATATAGTGATACAGAATGTCAAACTTCCATATGCTGTCTTAATGAATCGCTGTCTTCTCACGAGCTATGTACTGATCATATGGCAAAGCTTACATGTTTAGAAGTAGAAAATAAAAGGCTCAAAAATTTAATACAAATGAAAGAAACCAAAGTCGTCACTGTAAGTCCCCATAAAGAAAAATTAGACACAAATAGTCATGATAGTTATATTTGTAAGAATTGTAAAAATCAAGAAGAGCACTATCAACAATTAATCAAGGAACTAGAACTAGTTAATCATAAACTGTCCGATGTTGTTAGTCAAAAAGGTGAAATTGAGAAGAAATATAATACTCTTGCTCTGGAGATGCCATCAACTGAACCATTACTAAGAAAATTGCATAATTTTGAAAAAGAACTTGATAATAAAGGTAAAGATATTGAAAAACTCTTAACAGCACTGAAAATAACAAAAGAAGAACTCAAAACCGTGCAAGAGGAAAATGATAATTTATCAACGCAAATTATGGAGTCTATTACAGAAGTTGATGATCTCAAATTGGAACTAGATACTATTAAAAGGAGTAATTTAGATAACAACAGTAAAACATTAAAAAATGCTAATCCCAATTCAGGTAAGTGTCCAGAATGTGTGAATAAAGATAAATTGATAAAAGATCTTCAGAGTAAATATTCTGATACGCACACACGTCTAAATAGAAGTTATAGCGACTCAGACACCTCATCTAGATATAACAAGATTTGTACATTACAAAATGAGCTAGATGCAGGCAGAGAAGATTGTAATGAACTGAAGGAGGAAGTAACAACTATTAAAAAAAGTTTAGAAAACAGTAATATGTCAATAGAGCAGGCAATGGATTTAGATGAAAGTATTGGTGCCTCTAATACTACTAATTCACAAACAGATAGGTCTTCTATGCCAAAAATATCTGAAGAAAACGCTTTGGATATATACACTATGGATAGATCAGATTGCATTAACTATTATTTAGAAAAAGTTGGTGATGTTAAAGCTGGCATCGATAGAGACGTAAAAATTATTGAGGTTATGAAAATGTTATATTCAGAATTAATGACAAAGCATGAAAATCAAATAGAAAATTTAACCAATAAAATAAGAGACTATGAAGATTCGAAACAAGAATTGCAAGAACAGATACGAAGCATAACAAGACAAATGGAGGGAAGTAATCTGAACATTCAAAATGTGGATAATAAATTTTCAGTGTTGACAAATAATATCGAGGTTTTAAAGAATGCTATTTCAGTTCTCGGTAATAATGATATTAATAATATGGTTGATTTATTTAAAGATAAAGTCTTAAAGGTACTTGATGTTGAATTTTCGATGAATACACTTCCCCTATTTGAGGCTATATATAAAAAGAACGTATGTAATCTAAATGAAAGTATGATGGATAACTACAAAAAATTAAAACAACATTCAAGTGAATTGGCAAATGAACTCAAAACAGCTAACAATAATTTAATGCAATTAAAGTCTTTCCTATCGACTAAAGAACGCGAATGCAATTTACTTTTAGCCCAAAAAGCCAAAATTCATGAAATAAATGAAGCTTTAACAATGGATTTGGTGAGAAAAGAACAAGACTTGTCTGCGGCTATTACTGATGGTTATAGGAAACTTGCCAAAGAGAATATTCTGCCAATTGACGATATAAACGCAACATTACCTTCCATTGAAAATTTATATATTTTAATCAAACGCTTTGTTAACCAATATAAAGAAAAAGCGGTGGTAGATAATGACAGAGAAATTGAGATTCTCAAACACGAAATAACTAACAACAAATCACTTATTGAACAAAGAAATAAAGAGCTACTTGTCCTTTCAGAGCAATTTGAAACTGTCAAAGAACAGAATGTAACTTTAAATGAACAACTTAATGATAAAAATCAAAAGATTTTAGAACAAAAATCTTTGATACAAGAAATAAATTCAAATTGTGATAAAAAAGTTAAAGAAAATAATCTAAACTCTTACGTAGTTCAAACTCTAACTGAGCAAGTTGACATGTTGAAGGATATTATTTTAAAAAAGGACCAGATAATTCAAAATTTGGAAGGTAAATTAAATCAAATTCAAGCAGATATTGATAACCTTAATTATAATAATGATGCAATATATAAAGAAAAAGAATCATTGGCGAATGAATTAAGAAAGTCTGAAACAACGATTGAGCAAAACAAAATGGACTTTAAACAAATGGAATCTAACATTTCTGTTCTTAGAGAGAATTTAAAAGAAAACGTTGAAATTATTGACAGGCTGAAAAATGATACAAAACAATTATTACAACAAAATTATCAGTTAAAAGAACAATTAGATGAAAAATGTAAGAAATTAGGAAAATTAGAGTGTAACATAAAAACACATGAGACTACGGCTGTTATACAAACTAAAATGATTTCAAAGTATGGTTTTATTACTGTGCAAATCTTTTTTATTTAATACTTTTAAAGAATAATTTATTAAACTATTTTTTTTTATTTTAGGCTTAAAAAGCAAAAAGATGAATACGAGAATATTATTGAGGAGAAAGAGAAGCAGCTAAATGAAGTAGACAAGAAATGTACCACACTAAAAAACGAATCACTAGAATTGAAAGATTGTATCACAATATTAAAACAAGAAATAGATACGCTTATAAACGTGAAACTTTCTCTAGAGGTACCAAATAATTTATGTCCAAATACGGCCAAATACGGGTTGACAAATAACTGGTTATACTAAAAGCAAAGTTTCTTGTCGGACGTTTTTTATTTCATGCGATGTTCAATTCGATTTCAGGACGTTTTCTTTCGCCCGAAAGTCAAGCTAAGCGGGAATCTAATCGATGCTACTTCAATTCGTCCGCGCGGAATTCCACTACATAAACTACTGACTTTTCTGTTATCCTAGACCTCTGATTCTCAACCACTCTGCCGTGTAATTGTTAATGTCGACAAGTTTTAGTTTTATTTATAATGATATATATGTTTATATATATATATATATAATGAATCCATTGTTAAATGTACTCTTGTTTTAGTAATACATATTATTTTTAACAATCAAAATAATTCTCATAAACTATTTTAAACAGTGTATTGTAAGTTTTAATTTTTCTTTTTCTCTGTGTGTGTCTCTAAAAATTTTAAGAATTACCACTCTATGCTATATATATGCATTTAATGTAAATTACGAAAAAAAATGTTATAGGAAAAAATATCACAAATGGAACTCGAGTACGATAACAATCGCAAACCGCGTTTGTCCATAGAAAGTGTATTGGACTCGTCCAGGCAGAGGCGGCAAGGCATTCACGACTGTAAAAGGATTGTCGGTGATACAAAACAAGGTGACTTTAAATGTTATTTGTACAACAATAATTGTTAACAACTTGTATTAACACTTTATCAACCGGCAGCCGATTTTAAGGCTTTTCGTCGTCGCCGCTCACCCACATTTAGCCCGTTATTCTGATTTTTTTCTAGCTGATGCCTTTTGAGAGACAAACTTGCAGCCGATTATTCAGTTCTTTAACACTAAACGTTCATTTTAAAATAAAAAAAAACCTGTGCGATAAAGATTTATCGAGAAAAACACAATATGAGAGTATTTCTTTTTCGTCGCCGGTCGATAATGTGTTAATACGGTCGTAAAAGTTTTATTACCGTGCAGTGATGCTTCATGAATATATGGCAACATTGCTTTTGCGTAACATATATTTATTTATTTGACACAACAGCAGTGAAACAAACTTAGATATCTATTTACTTGCACAACATTCACGTAAATTACCTCTAAGCTTACTACACAGTATATTCTGTTCTATAAAGACTATTTGAGTTTCTATACTCACAAAGAAAAATAATTATTTTTTCAGATCATAATAAAACGGAATTAGTGCTAAACGACCACACTAGATCGGACGATTTGGCAATGTATGTGGATGAGTGTTGTTCTTGCAGGAGCTCCCCAGTTCGATATAGCAAAGGGTAATGAATTTTTTCACATGTCCCAAAATATTAAGTACTATTATTTATATCTATTAACTGTTATAAAGGGAAATGTAAATAAAATAATATATTAGTATTAGTTACGATAAGTATAATAATAATAAATTATATTACTTAATCGTAAATTCTTGAGAGACTAGTTTAATACATCATTGATTGGTAATTTTACTGAAAAATTATTATATCTATTTCACCCGCTGCAATTCTATAATTTAACATATAATATATAGTATTTTTTTAATTATTAAAAAGGAGATATAAGTTATATGAGAACTTGAGATATACTGATCAATATTTTCACTGTATGGTCGCCTGTGGAAAACAACGGCGATACGAAAGAATACATAACGAGTTAAGTCGTGACCGGTCAACAGTCTTAACATAATAAATATACATTTATCACACACAAATATCACTATAAATTGTAAGTGTATTTTTTAACTGCATTAAAATCTGACTGTGGAATAAGTTTATAAATATACACACAGATTTTATTGCAGTTAAAAAGTATACTTACAATTTATAATGTTATTTGTGAATAATTAAAAGTGATGGTATAAGGAGATAGTGCTTATAATACTTGCTCATTTATTTCCAGGCGACACAGCTTGAATTCTAAACATGAAGAGGTACGTATAACAATTTAATAAATAATTGTTGGGCGGGTAAGTTCTTAATTGATATTATATTCATATAAATATTATTAGTTAGCGTTAGCCATGTGATTACTTTTGAATAAATGGAAAAAGTTGTTACAACTTATATAATGCAAAAAACTGTTGTATTCTACTACATTGAACTGATTTAGCAACTTAAAATGAAATATTTCATTTCAAGCTTCACTTGTAACTTTATGCAATATGTTTGACATTATCTTTGAGGGATTACAAAATTATTATAATATTTGTATTTAGTCACACTATTACTCACCAAATATGTAAAAGTGATGTAAGCAATATTTATTTTTATATTATGTGCATTAGGATATGTGAATGCATGCATTCTACGTTCATTACAGTCTACGGCATTGTGCCTTATTCGAAAATTTGCAATGAACAATATTCGCACTATTATCCCACATTCGATAAAATCCTGTTATACTATTTTAGTAATTGCTTGAAATGTATTTTGCAATATCTGGAGCGATAAATCTTTTTGTATATTTATCGCTGATACATAATAAGAATTGGTCAATTAACACTATTATTTTGTTAACACTAGCTAATGATTTTCAAATTACTCACTATTTTTTTTATATGACTCTTCTTAATAATAGACGGATACGCTATCGTTGTCTCTAATTGGAAAGCCGTTTGAAGGTCATCAGAAGTCTTCTTTATACAGAGTTTTGTTTTTATGTAACGTAACGCTGCAGAGCGAGGAGGATGGACGCTGGTCTCGCTGTAGCAACGTGCAGGTGTCACGACAGAGGCGTCAAAGCATTCACGACTTACATCGTACAAATTTACAGACAAGCCCAGAGAAACACGGTGAGTTTATTTAAATTGAAACCAATTCTTTGTACTTACAATTGAAATACAAAATAAATCAACCAATTTAGCTAACAATAATTGTAACTTAAAATACGAAATAATTTAATACTATAGATCATATATCACTTACTACCAATGGTTTCTGTACTACACTTAAAAACTAACCTTTTTCATATGAATCCTATGAGATTGCTATCTGAATGAATATTTGTTAACCCCTGGTGCTCTCTCATGTCGAGTGCCACGACAATAGTTTTTGTCGCAAGAGCTCTTGTGACGAGCTCCACATGACATTTCTCAATTATAGAGCTGATTTTTAAGTGGATTATTAATCTAAATTTATTATTCCCTAGTTACATTTAAATTTATTCGTTATCAGCAGCTCGTAATGCTTAAAAAAAATGCTGTTTTTGGATGGTATAAAGTGCACGAACCTAGAATTTAGGTATGTTACATCTCCCCGTATGCGCATATATGTGCATGGTGCACTCTGCACCATATCGTGTACATTTTAACTAGCAACACAATTGTTATGGGAACAAAAACTTGAGACAAATTAAGCTATGTTATTCTGACAGCCTCCGTGGCGCAATGATTTACTTCTTAACTTGGAGTATGTATGGTGGAGTTGTTTCAAGCCCGCGTGGCTGTCTCCTTTACTCAATGACAATTTGCCGCCATAACAACATATCTGTGTTCCGGCAGTCATATAAGTAAGAGGCAGTATTCATGGCGAGTAAGCTTTAACATTTATAGCTTCACTGTCACTTAATACCACATGTTACTTGGTATCAAGTGTTGACCCATTGCCAAAATTCTTCTTACAGTACAGAAGCAGTAGCGAATACTGTAAAAATGTAATTAGTTTCAGATTTCTTACGCAACAGGTCAGCGGAAAGTTCTAAGAATGACGTATCGAAAGACGATAGTTTCAACAGGTATTTACATTTATTTTATATGCTTTAACTGTTACTTATCGACACCGCCAATAAATCCAAACCAGCTTTTAACATAAACAATACCTCCAACTTGTTTCAGTGGAATGAGAGAGTTGCAATGTCGCCTGTCGTCGTGCCAGCAGGAGCTCCAAGAGCTTAAAGAAAGATATAGGGAGTTAGACGAGGAGTGTGAGACGTGCGCAGAATACTTGCGAGAAAGGGACGAACAATGCGCGAGGCTGAAGAAAGAAAAAATTGCTTTAGAGGTAGTGTTCATTAAATGTTACAGTGATTTATCACTAGGTTTACGGATATTTATTCATCGTTACCTTTTCGATGATGTTATGACGGATGGGAAAATGAAACAAATCTTTTTAATGTTAAATGGGTCGAAATGTCAGCGGCTGCGCGTGCCACCGGCTCGTGCGCGAGACTAATGGCGGAAGGGGTAGTTCTCCGCAATGCAAAGTACGTAGACGCCGAGGGACTGTCCGTTTGATTACCCATCTTAATATTTATTAAAAGTAATATTACCGACTGTGTTTATTATTAACTATTGCGTCGCTAACAGGCGTAGTAATTATGATGATAATGAATCATTGTATATATTCTATATAAAATATTATAGCAATGTTGCCATAAATTATGAAGAACAAAAAAAATTTGAACACGTGTAATAAGTAAAAGGAACTTTTTATCCTTAATGTTATTTTGTCAAAATAAAATAATAACTATTAGAAATAAAACAGAGATTTAACTTATAAATTATATAGAACATTCTAGTGTAACACATAATGTATCTACATTTTAGTGAATGGAAATTTCACGTAATCATTGATTTTCATCTATAATTAGTTGTGCAATTTTCAGAATAGAATAAGAGAATTCAATGAAAAGCTCCAACATAGCCAGAGCAACACACAAACTAGTCAGAGTAACGTAAGAGTTGACCGTGCTGATGCAGCTGTCAACACAGATGAAGGTATGTGATAGTTATATTTTAGGATTACGTACCCAAAGGGTGACAATCGCAAACTTATTATGGATACTTCTGTGTTCGTCCGTGAGCGAGCTCTATCTTACACTGCCGGCCAAAAGTTTGAGACCACTTTGTACACAGGTTATAATTTGCAAAATATTTTAAATCTGCGTATGA